>JANZLC010060028.1:0-14053 GCA_026413385.1 Erythroxylum gracilipes
TACGTTTATAAGTGCTTTGTTTCAGTAGTGGGCCCAAGTGGAGAGTGAAATTTTAATGAATTGTGTACTGGTTATTTTGCGTAACTGAAAATGTTTACGAATGAAATTGGGCTCCAATTGTCTATTGAAACTTTATTGATTGCATTGTGTAAAAAAAAATATACCGACTTATGAATGATTGAGTGCCCTAGCATGTCACCTTCGTGGGAACATACTCGGATATCACTATCGATGTCAGATTCGGGTCTTGCGGGAGTGGGGTGCTACACTAAGGATAAGGAAGTACATTCATATCTTGATTTTGGTTACAAATCTTTGTGAATTTTGCATATAGGTTAAGGGGAAAGGCCTATAAAGTTGCATGAAAAAAGAAATAAAAAATTAAAAAAAGAAAGAAAAGAAAAGTGGTGACAAGTGTCACCACCTCACGGTGGTGATAAGTCACCGCGTTGAAGGTAGGGTGACTAACTTTTAAATACTAAGTCACCACTGTGCATGACTAGCATTTAAGTTAAATGCTATTCAAATTAATTTAAATGCTAGTCATGGGGGTGCCTTAATTAGTCACCTCATGACTAACATTTAAGAATTTTTTATGACTTGTTTCAATTGCTAATAACACCATTTATTCAGTATTCAATTTGAAGTTCACTATATTAATGCTTGTTACTAGTCTTTACGAGATAATCTGCTATTCTAAATAAGTTAAGTTATGCAGTAGTGGTTTACTGGACAACAATTACTTATGCATTCATCTAATATCCCTTTACATATATACTACTATATATACTGCTATGTACTGTTATATAAACTGCTATATATCTCCCTTTATTTATTATTAAGACTATGTACTACTATATATGCCTTACATTTATTCTCTGTTTTTAACTTTAAGCTTTTATTATCTTTTTTCATATCTAAAAACTAACAATAATTTATCAATGCTCCAACAAGTTTGTCGAGGATCAAATTCTATTAAGACCAGTAATAATCTTCTCTCTGAAGGTGATTAAGAAATTTTCCTATCTTCTGCAACATAAAGAAGACATATAGATGTCTTAACGCATGGAACCAATCTCTCTAACTATATTCATACCATATATACCCTATTAAAAGAAATAAAATTTTGTCAATGGCTAAGTTCATTCACAACCAATTTTAACTATCAGTGGTTTGCTCTTCTAATTTTTGCTCTAATGGAAATCTCTCCGGGAGCAAACTTTTCTAGTCAGTGCCATAACCTAGATAACGCAAAAACCTACTATAATCCTTGTTTTTTTTTAGAATTTTTAAAAAAATTAGTAATAAATAATGGAGATTATAAGAAGTGAGAGTTAGCTCCCAAGTGAGATAAACCTACTTGAAACAATGAATTCCCTAGGTAAGCATACGACGACGTTCGACACTAAAACACAATGCTCTACATTTTACAAGGTGGTTTTACCATTCTGGTATAACGACTTAGGGCTTTCTCGAGTCTTCTATCCTTTTCTTGATTAGGGAAGGAGAGAACTAACTCTCTGACGGCGATGCAATCCATGGAGATTCTCACGCTTGGTTATTCACACAGGTAAATCAACTCAGGTATCTTTCTCAACTATAGAAACCTATACGATTAGGGTATGACTTTTTGTGTTTCAACTTTCTAGACCTTGCATAATCTGAAGAAGAGGAAGGTCTCTGGGTACTAACCAATGAGGTAGATCTCGACTTAGGTAGGTATATTTAGTTTAATTTTTGGTTTAATCTTGATGTTCTCCCTCAAAACCTTTCCCATATCTTCTCAGAGAATCTTTATTTGGAGGAATATGGTTCTGGCTAGATGATTCATAGTTCCATCTTCTTCATCCCAGCATGTCAACACCAATAACATACACAAACCGATCTCTACTACTAATTAGGGCATTAGGGCATGTCTGATCCAATTTCAACTCATCCATATTTGATTTCCTTAAAGGGCTTCGGGGCTAGCCAAAGGTGTTAGAGAGTAGATTTCATCCACTAAAAAGGTAACATTCAATTCCTTTCTTTCTTAAAAGGATCCACTGATTAAAGTTGTGCTCTATTGATATCAGGAAAAAAAGGGCTAACAAGGAACCTTAATCAGAGTTCAACCTAGAAATAGATTAATCCAGGTATTTCCATATCTGGATAACTGTTGTTGTTCCTTTGATACTGTAGATGAGAATCTACTTTGTGTTGAGGTGTGACTGAATTTCACTTCTGCTATGAAAATTGAGTAGTTAGAACTTTGGAAAGTTATGCTAAAGTTAGTATTATATCCTCCATAACATTGTCATTATCCTACTACAGTAGAGGTGTAACTGGTTAGCAATCAGTTGCTCCCTTATGCTGGTAGTAGTGAGTTCTATAAGAGGCGAGTTATATTTATCTTTAAATCTTTTACTATTCTTCTCATTCCAGATAACTCGAACACATGTAGCCACCGAAACAAGTATAATTTCCCTATCA
Organism: Erythroxylum gracilipes; assembly: GCA_026413385.1. NCBI lineage: Eukaryota > Viridiplantae > Streptophyta > Magnoliopsida > Malpighiales > Erythroxylaceae > Erythroxylum > Erythroxylum gracilipes. Next base: position 2,473 of record JANZLC010060028.1, read on the forward strand.
TATTTAGATATCTGCAAGTTTTCTATACCCTTTAGGATATCAGTGAGTCTTTCATAGGAGTAATTAGGGGCACATAAAGTAGAGATCTTTGCCCAAACTTCTCTTGAGAAGAGACAATTAAAGAATAGGTGATCTCTAGTTTCATCCTCTTGTTTGCATAGGATACATAGCTTAGAGGACGTTAGGAATTTCAGTATATCCATAGTGCTTAGTCTGTTCCACATTGTTAGCTAGAGTAGAAAGTTAACATTGCGTCTAAGGACCTTATTCCAAATCAATGTGTCCCATCCTACACGATTAGTAGTCCCCTCCCTCATCCTTCTAACTACCTTAGTAGTAATCTCTGAGATAGGAATACCCTTCCATAAATAGATATCTCTCTCCCCATGGCTTCTAAATTGAGGAAAGAGCAACAGATTAGTCTCATCTGAAGTAAGGGACCAATTCCTATTCCTGACTATTTCTTGGAGCTTAGTATCCTTAGGGAATCTGTTTAGTAGTGATCTTGCCAGCTGATTTTGAATTAGAGGTCTATTCCCTGTCCAGTTGTCATACCATAAGGAAATTCTTTCCCCTGCCCCAATATGGTATAAAATATTTTGATACACATCCTCCCTTAATCTAAGAAGTTGGTTAAAAAACCAGGAATAACTATTGTTGGTTTTTAGAGCCCAAAAACTCCCTCCCTTTAATAGATAAAAGTTGATCCATTTGGACCACATAGATTGTTTTTCATTTAGAATTCTCTAAATCCTCTTGGACATAAGAACTATGTTTTTACTAGATATTGACTCCAGCCCTAATCCTCCTTCTTCTCTCGATTGACAGATATTCTTCCAACTAACTTTAGCTATGCCCTTCTCTCCATTCCATTTTCCCCACAGAAATTGCTTCATCATTTTTTCTTTCGTTCTAATCAGCCCTTTTGAGAGAAAAAGATATAAACTCTAGTAAGTATTCATAGACATGATCACCGATTTTAGTAGCTAAATTTTCCCTCCGTAGGATAGAGCACTGTTGGACCATGTACCTAATCTTTTCTGGATCTTTTCAAATAGAGGAATGCATTCATAGAACCTAAGCCTCCTTGATGAGATAGGAATCCCCAAGTAAAGGAGAGGAGGATCTTGAGTTTCCATTCCGGTATTTTGAGATAAATCATTTGAGAGATGAGTAACACTTTTGGAGAGAATTAGAAAGCTCTTGCTCTGATTGACACACAGACTTGACAACTCCTTAAATAAGTTATGACTATGTGACTAAGTGACTAAGTGAACAATAGCCCTGCATAGGAGAATAAGGTCATCTGCAAAACTTAAACTCGTTAGAGAAATTTTCTTACATTTGGAGTGGAATCCAAATTTAGAGTCTGTTGAAGTGTTGTGCTTTAGTAATTGAGTGAGAACCTCCATGCAAATTAGAAATAGGTAGGGGTAGAGGATCCCCTTGCCTAAGAACTTTTTTGCCTTTAAACATCTCCGCGGGGCTTCCATTTAGCAGAATCCCATAGGAAGCAATAGAAATGCATTCTTGAATCCATTTTATAAACCTTGGGGGAAAGTTCATTATCTCCATATTTTTTAATAGGAAACTCCAATTCACATTGTCGAAAGCTTTCTATAAATCAACTTTAATGGTGCAATTATGTGGACTTCTCCTGCGATTGTATCCTTTTAAAAGCTCCTGCACTATGAGGATATTATCCTTTATATCTTTGTTAGCCATAAATGCTCCTTGATTCTCACTAATGAGAAATTTTAGGACCTCCTTCATCCTATTAGCCAAAATCTTAGCAATGATCTTGTTGAGGAAGTTTGTACACGAAATAGGTCTGTAGTCACTCCATGTATTTAGGCTAGAATTTTTAGGGATCAAATAAAGAAAAGTCTTATTTATCTCTTTCAGTAGAACCCTTTTTAGGAAAAACTCTTGCACTGCCTCATTGACTACCCCTCCAAACTATTCCAAGCTTTCTGATAAAAGAAACCATTCAAGCCAGCAGGTCTTGGAGGTTTAGAATCATTTATGTTAAAGACGATCTTCTTGATTTCTTGATCTGTAACAGGTCTTATTAACCAATCAACTTCATTATCATGAATTTTAGATATTACAAATTGTCTAAGATCATAGTGCTGCTTTGACGGGTAGCTTCTGATCCAAGTATGTTTTTGTAGAAGATTGTGGCTTCTTTAGCTAAGTTATCTTGTCCGAAAACTTCCACACTAGCTTCAGTTTTAATGGAAGAGATTCTGTTGTCATTCTTTCGAGATAACATAGAATTGAAGAACTTAGTACATCTATCTCCATCTTTTAGCCAATTAATTCTAGCTCTCTGCTTCAATAAAGAACATTGGTTATCCACCACTTCCAAATAATTGTTCAAAGCTTCCTTCTTTGCTGTAGCTAGAGTACCATTTAAGGGATTTTATGCCAGTGATTTTTTATTAGAAAAGAGTTTATCTCTAGTTATTTAAACCTCCTTAGAAAGATTCTGACTTCTCTTGCAGGTAAGAATCTTTAGCTCCTATTTTATAGCCTTAAGCTTTTGGAGACATATGTACCGCTTAGCTCCATAACATCCTTGCTCTAATCCCTTCGATATTGCTTCTTGAAGTCCTTCCATGTTAGCCAGAAAGTTGTTAAATCTGAATGGATGATTTACTCTAGAGGTAGTGAATAAGTAATCAATCTTTACAATAGTATGGCCAGAGATGCCAGGGTCTAGGAAATTCGCAGTGCTTCTTGAAAAAGTATGTAGCCATTCCATATTTACCATAGGCCTATCCAATTTTTTTAATATACCAAATAGAACTTTGCTTATTAGTCCACGTAAACTTGTGCCCTTCAGATTTTAGGTCTATAAGTTCCACCTCTTGCATACAATCAAACAAATTACAGGAGTAGTTGAATAAATTACAGTTACCTTCAGCCTCTGATCTGAACAAAGTGGTGTTAAAATCCCCACTTTGTTCACCCGAGGCCTTAATCCTTCTTAGGTCATTCCAGAGATCAGATCATTGGAACACTGTGTTGAATCCATAGACAAAAGTAGCTAAGACCCAAGAATTCTCCATTTAAAAATAAAGCTTAGTGTGTATATGTTGCTGCCTTAATTCCAGAACCTCCACTTTCAAAAATTCACCATCATAAGCTATAATAATCCTCCCATAAGCATGACCGTGATGATGCCAATTGCTACCTAAACAAGCCAATTTATTTAAATTAACCTCTCAAATTTTAGTCTCCAACATACAAAAAACTCTAGGCTTTTCTTTTAATACAAAATCCCTTAAAGCATTAAGCTTTCAAGGATTGTTTATTCCGCGTACATTCCATACAATCAAAGTCATATGCAATTGTTTTCCCTTTGGAGCTTTTCCTATTGCTCCTAATACTTTTCCGAGAGGTGACCTATTCAAACTGTCCTCTTGATTACTTCCATTTTGCAAATCAACCTTTGATAGACTTTTGTTCAATATGTTGACTACTCGAAGCTCCTTCATTTACGTTATTAGCATTAGTTTCTAGCACATTTCCTCCTTTGTTCTTTGAAGGCTTACAGACATCTTCTGATAGTTCTTTCTATTGAACCAAATCAAAGCTATTCTCCTTCGGATTACACTCTTAGTTTTCCTCCTCTTGTTCAGCCTCCTCATTCTTTTTGATTTCTTCAGACTGATTCTACTCCATTCCCATCACATCCCAATAGTCCCCTTTTATGAATACTCTACCTGTAGGTTTCCATTCCTTACCTTGAGCTTTAAGAGAAGGTTTTCATTAGTAAGTCACTAAAACTTTGTCTTCTTTAAAAGAGTTTTCATCAGCTAACCTTAGGATAGGGATACAATCTTTCATTTCCTTGGAGATGTCCATGCTTACACATAATTGAGCAAATCCTACTCTTTTCCTCAATGCAGTATTTTCATCCATGCATATTGGTTTCCCTAAATAGCTCGCAAGCATACTCAACCCCTTTGTTGTAGCACCCTACTCTCGCAAGACACGTACCCGACATCTATGGTGATATCTGAGTACGTACCCTGCAAAGGTGGCATCCTAGAACGATCAATCACTCAAAATTCATTACAAAACTTTTGTTTCTTTAAAACAAGGTACACGTAAGCGGAAGTCACTAATCAAATCGGGCCCTTGTCATTTAAAGACATCTCTATTTATAAGTTACAATTATTACAAACACTAGTATTCAACAATAATTTAGGCCCATTTTCAAATATAAAACACTTGAAACCATAAAGTCATTTCATTACCAAATCGTTTACATACACTTTGTAACAATTCTTGTGGAACATAATTCAAAAATAAAGTCACTGAAGACATATGCAAGTGCAAACTGATCCCGACCCTTAATCCATATTAGACCTCAGTGTCTATACTCCATTTAGCCTAACTGAATAATTCTTCAGAACCTGAAAAGTCACATTGCAAATTTTGATGAGTTTTGCAACTCAATGAGTGAACCATCATTGATGAAATCATCGGATCATGCATACACATCACATAAATCACAGATATTCATTCAGAACATATAATTATTATCCAAAAACTCACACAATATGGTATAACAGTTAATCATTGTGAAACCGATCATATAAACAAATACATATGCATATGAGACTCACATTCGTTCTTATTGTTGTGACTGAGTGCCTATCACATACTTATACAAATACTGGCCCATAAGACTCATCAGAACAAAACTACGGAGCATAGCTCTACGTGCACACACTTATATCACGGAGCAAAGCTCTACATGGAAGCGCTTCATACTGGCAACTCAAGTCACAATGCCTTTATCTGATCATGCATTTTATGAAATGTATCAAAACTAAATATGGCATATATGGCAATCACATATGATGCTCAAGCAAAACTCATAATCATCGGACTTAAGTTCGGCATTCAACTTTCGTTGAGAATTCACATAACATTTAGAATCCCATAACAATCAAAGCCACAATCAAAGCACTTCCAATACATTCCCAAATATTGATCTCCTTGGACAATTAAAGTCCGGAAATCATAAACAAATCGCAAGTAGTTTAATAATGTTAAAAGTTTAAACAAATCAAATCAAATCAATCCTAGGAAATCGTCTAGGTTGACTCACAGAATGCTCTAATAAGCTATTGCCTGGATGATCCAGCAATGTCCAACTGGCGTCCGATGTGCTCCCCTAAAATATACAAAACACATTAACAGATATCACATTTTTGCACAAACGTACAAGTGTTCTTTTATGCATATGAATGTATAGAATGTATGCACAATGCATGTTCAATGACAATTTCGGGGTACCCTATTGCGATCCTTATCAACAATTCATTCAGATATCAAAGCACTCATTAATACCATGTATATTTACAATTGGATCGAAACAAAACCATGTCAAACAATTTCATAACTTCATTGACCACTATAGATTTTTCCTCAAATACACATACGGGCCAACTTTCCATACTAAATATGATAAGGTAAATGACCAAATTAGATAAAACTTCCTTCTATAAAGTTTTTATTCCATTTATTAAATTTATAATGAAACCAAAATCATTCAATTTGGTTCAGTATACAAAAAGATATACTGAACTATTTTAGACTGTTCATAAGCTTCAACAGAATTCTTACCTCAACGTGCAACGAAAACTTGAAAATCTTAAAGACATAATTAAAACTCTATTTCTTCATAAACGTCGTAGCCCTATGTCTCTAGTTTACGCCAAATTAAAAATCACCCAATTTGGATAACTACAGAGCAAGTTATGGTCAAAATACTATAGTATGTTTGAGCTGTAAAAGAAGAGGCTTTGCTGCGGCGAGAACAAAAATGTTGGCCACGGCGAACCTTCCAGAATCCAAATTTTCTCGGGGTTTTCTTCAAATATCGCCGCGGTGGAATCAAAAGTGTGCCACAGCGAACAAAAAAGAATTAGCGGCGGCAAACCAAGGTTGGCCGCGGCCAATGTTTACAGAAGACTCATCTTCCCCACTTTCCAGATTTTAAACCCAGATTTCACTTTCTCTCACTACCATTTTGTACTTCTATACCTAAAACAATCTCTAGAACTTCACTTCATTTAACCCCTAACTCAATTCAAATCATTCACATAAGATCAAAATTCAAGTTTACTCCCTAACACCAAAAAAAAAGCATAATCAGATAAGCTCTCATTTCCCAACACTCATTTTTCTGACTTACACATTATCAGCCAAAAACTTCATTTCAAGTAAATTTTTTGTTAAGTCATTTAAATTGTACTTATTTTGAGTGTAATTATTGTTAAGGTGTTGAAATTATTATCTGAAATTGATGGAATTGCTCTATAATTGTTTACAGATGATTTTTAACACCCTAAAGATGGAAAAGGACCAAAAAGGGGCAAAAGAAGGAAAGAAATTCGAAATTCCCCAATCTTGACAAAATTCAGAGATTAGGCGTGGGCACGCCTAAGGATGGAATCTGGAATCTGCAGAAATTTCAGAATTTGTTTCCAATTACAACACAATCTTTCAAGATCTTCTTGCCCTCTTTTCAAGAAGTCTTCCACCGAAATTAGAAGACCACCTAATCTGGACAAAATCAAGGGAAGATAATGAAGAGATACACATCAAATAGGGAAAGGGGATGATTGCCGCACATATATATATGTATTAGGGTAAAAGAGGAGGGAAGCATTAGGAGGCTATCGTAGGTTTTAGGTTAGGTTTAGAATAGGATTTCTTTTTTGCTATTTTCTTGCTACTGTCTTTACGTTTCTGTACTTTTTCCTTTCATATTTTCGTTTCTTTCTTTAAAGAACTAGGTATGGAGACATATGGAGTTGTTATTTCTTTTGATTTCAATTCAATTATGAATAGCTAATTTTCTTATCTTAGTTGAGGGATCCATGTTACATGTTATCATAGTGAGATTTTTTGGATACTTTTATGATTATTGATGAACATTGGATATTTTTAGATCTGTCTTTTTAATTGAATTCGTTAGTTTCTAGGTGCGCAACTAGAGATTAATTGATTCAATCGCTAGGTTAACGGAATCTGACGTTCAATTTCGGTAACCATAGGTAGCAATTAGGATTAACCTCTCTACATTAGAGTCGGAAAATTATAAGAAAATACCCGCTTGATTGATTACATGTCGTACATGTTTATCACTTGTCATTGGTTCTTGATTCTTAATGCTATTATTCAGTTTTACCTATGATCGTATCTAGGTTATTGTTTAATAAGATTGCTAGAATATATGTTTCTAGTCATTACACTGAAGAGAAAATTTCCCCCAATAAATGTTTATTGATAATTGCAATTTTATGTCGAGGATCCATAATAGCATGGTAACATCAGTGACTCAAAACCAAGGTATTTTTCCTATTAAGTTTTCAGATTTAATTATTGCTTTCGATTTGTGATTTTTCCTTTGATTTTACTATTATTGCCGTGAATGAAAGCCCCCCTTTATTTTTGTTATTTGTCTCCTTTGCACTAGCTAACCTTTACCGTTAAAGATTCCTCGTGGGAACGATATCCGCTTATCGCTACTACATTAATTTGTTTTAACGGAAGTGATTTCTTTTATATTTGGTTGCAGGCGACAGCATCACCAAACTCAACATCTTACTTTGAGTTTGAATTTACGATTCAGATTTCAAGATAAAGACTGAAGAGGATGCATCTGACTTTGTTCCCAGAGTCTCAATGAAATAGGAGAGAGCTTCCTATCTTATCTCCTCATCTGTGCTTAGCCAGGTTCTTTCTTGATCCATTAATCTTTTTATTCTATTAAAGTTCCTTGTTAAAAGCAAAGATTTATGAAAAAAGGAGTTCTTGTCTTCCTCTTTCAATTAAAAGAACATACCTTTATTTGATTAATGACAAATTATTCTCAGCTTCTTGACTAAAGGCAAACATTGCAGTCTTCTCTTATTCCAACAGTTTATTGTTATTTGGTGAATTATAAAGGGAGCTTTGAGCTCAATTTAGCTTTTATTTTGCTCCAAGCATTACTTTTTGAGTATGATGGCATATAGCCCCCTTTTCAGGTTCTTAAGCTCATTTTTGTGTGGAGAAGTTGCTTCATGCAAATATATTGATTATGGCCTTGAACTCCATGGTTTAGTCCTTTTATAATTGCCTATTTAAACCTTTCTAAACTAATCAAAAAGTTGTTAAATTTGAAGGGATAACTCTTTTTCTGAGAAAAGAATATGTTCTGAATTGTAACGAGAGAATGATTTGAGAGAAAAGGGTTATTAAAGTAAAACATACTCATGAAACCAAAAATCATTCACTAGAGCATTGTTTAACTTTTTTTTGATAAACCAAACCCTTTTTGTCTACTATTCCATGTATAAAATCTCCCTTTCATACTCAAATAAATGACTAGGATGTAACTTGTACAATTCATAAAGTCGTCATTATAGCTCCTCAGGTTGACATTCCCTTCTGCCTCTAAAAGGTGTATTAGACTATTAATCTCCAATAGTTATGCAAAGTTCTTACATAAAGCTCCCTATATGTCTTAACTTGTTCCATAGTTGTAGGCTTCCAAACTTACCTCTAAACAGGTACATTAGGCCTTTAAGCATATGTTACCAACACTTCATCCTTAAAAAGTCTATTATTTTTATCTAGTCCCATTAGTGAGATTCTTAAGGAGCGTTTTTGTTATACTCAACTAGAACATAAATATGTGAAAAAATTAATCCTTTTCATATGAGTTGTGGCTTCATCTAAGTAAAGAGGCTTACTGATATAACTGGATAGGTGACCTAGTCCTTTTATGGTGAAACATTTGAGTGGAATATGTTCTATATTTAACTAGATTGTGATATGATTATGCTTGATATTATAAAGCTTAATGCCTAGCTTCTAAACTTGTAGGAAAATAAGTTTGAAGTTGAAGTGCTAATGGCCACATTTTAGGATTTTTATAGTCTAAGAAGGGGAGGTATGAAAAAGAACAAAACTCCCTTATAAACAAAATTTCAACTAATCCAAAAGCTCTCCAATTTTGGTTGGCCCGAGTTGGATTGATGGAAAGGAAGGTATTTTATGAAGAAAGTAGCAGAGGGTTGATTCCCATTTCACCATATCCTTTTTTAGGATGTCAATGTCTGGTGCAACACAAGTTTTGCCATCAACTAAAGATGAAAGGTAAAAATGTGGCTTCAGGGTTTGGGAGAGGTCTCTTAAAACTTATTGCTCGGTTTTCCTAGTCTCCTAAAACAGGATAGAGGAGATCTACAAAGCTAGAAGAGCCTCTTGAGTTGTGACAGGTTGGAATTAAAGCTTAAAGCTGGAAAGTCAATAGTAGATAGGTTAGGCAATGTTCTAACATAACTTAAAAAAGTAAAAGGAGGAACAATGAGAGGGAAGAGAGGGAATGAGAGGCAATAAAAAAATATAGAGGAAAGGGGAAGGGGGAAAGGTTAGGGTATAGGAAATGGAGGAGAAGGCAGTAGAGAAGCAAATTGAGAAGACTGTAGAATGAGTACAAAACTAAAATACCAGGGAAAGGAGTGACTAAGACACTAAAAAATAAGAGAGAGGAGTGGCTGAGAATAAGTGTGCAAGGAGCAAACACTAAAGGCAAAGGGAAATCATGTAAACGGAAGAAAATGGATAGAAAAAAAGAAGAGCTTAAGCAATGGAGTGGGTTAGGAAGCTTGATAGTCCTTCCACATTAAGGTTTTTATTTGTAGGATCATAAGATAGCACACCAAAATTTGGAACAATTAGGAAGTTAATCTTGCTAATTTTGTAATTTTGATTTTGATTTTAGTTTTTTTTTGTGATTTATTATTTGTTATCAATTCCAATTTGTAAGAAAAAAGCCAAGGCTACTAAAATTTAATAATTTGCTTTAGGGAAAATATTTCCCCTACTGAAGAAAAGATTGTTGGCCTAACCTCTATAATTCATCAAATGACTATTAGAAATATACAAATAATTGTTTGCAGGAATTGTTCATTAGTACTGAACCCAAAAGATATGTGCTCAATTTTTTAAGAGGAGAACATTGAACAATTAAATGTAGTATGTAGATTTTTGGGGCAAAAACAAGGAAATCATGATCCTTATTGAATCATATATATGTGATTATGGTGGGATTAAACCAACTTTTACTATAGGAATCCACAAAAGAATTAACTTGTGTTTTAAGATTACCTAAACTTCTAATACTATAATCAATCATACTTCCCTATGCAACAAATTGACTAACTTTAAATTTTTATGTCTTTAAAAGATATAGTTAAGTCTCTCATTATTAATACTTTGCAGATTTAATAGGAGATGAAACAATTCTATCAAGAGGCGAGAACCAAGATTTAAAGCTTGATAAATCAGATAATAACCATAATTAGTTAGTTTGAGGTGAAAAGTTGAAGAAATTTACTCTTCTAAATGATCTTCAATTTGAGATAAAATATAAGTGGAACTAGTTTGAGGAGTGAAGAAGAGGATGGAATGCTAGTAAAGACGCCTTATGCATCAATAAATTAAGAAGATAAAAAAAGTCATTATTCTTAATGGATATATTTCTACTGATGACAAGGTCCCTAAGAAATAAGATGGATAAAAAATCACTATTTATGGACCTCTTAAGAAACAAAAATAGGAATTTACGTTGAGTGCTGAATTGTTAGAAACTATTACCAAAATGAATGATTTCCTAAAATTACAGCTATTAGGAAACATTACTTATATTTTATTACTAGTACCAAATAAGAGGATTTTCCCTTTATTTTTTGGATCCAATTCCATAACTGAATCATCTCTTAAGTTATCACAACTAACTTGGAGAAGAAGATAAATTAACCATCAACTCCTAAGAAGATTAAACTCACCTATAATGGATAAAAGGGGAATGTATAAGAAGATTTGTTCTCATGGATGAGATATAAACCTTTCTATGAAGCTTTTAAGAGAATCATATGAAAGAATTTTATAAACTGAAGAAGAAGGCATTGAGTCTAAATAAAGTTACTTTAAGAAGCAACCCAATAAACTAGATTTATGTTTCTACTTCCTTGTCTCTTTTATATTTATTTTATTATTTGAGTTAGTTGCTGTTATTTGCATTTTCTTTAATTTTACCATTAAAGACAATGTTGGGTTTAATGTCAAGTAGAAATTGCACTAATATAAGCTTAATTGAAAAGTTTTCTTTTAATTTATTTCAAATAGATTAAGTTTTTATACATGTTGTGAGGTTAAATTATTTAAGTATGAAAGTCAAATGGATTGAATGGTTGAATTTGTTGGGAAATCCCGGCGTGTGCATCACATGCACACGGTGCGGAAAAACAAAACAATTTTTGTTTCGGGACCTTCCCATGAACCCAGAATCTTGTGTTTGGAAAAGAATCAAACCACAACGACCAAAAGAGACCGTCTCTAACGGTATCCACTCAGAGGTCGGACAATCCAACCGAATCAAACTCTTTGATTCGGAAATAGCCAGAATAAGTAAAGAGTGCTAGCTTTGACCTTATTCTTGAAGAGCGACGATGAAGGATGATGTAGCTTGGAGAAGACGATCCAGAGATGAGAGCTTCGGGTT
>JANZLC010060080.1:0-14043 GCA_026413385.1 Erythroxylum gracilipes
GCTCTTCTTCCCTACTCTTTGCATTCGATTTTGATTAAATTGGTTTTGTGTGAATTAACTTCTGATTTTATTGTAGATTTATTCAAAAAGCTTTAGAGATCTATTCAACCCCTCTTCTAGATCGTTTACACAGATAAAGATAATAAAGTGACCCAATAAATAATCTAGATTAATGAGTCGAAGTCCTAGTAAAAAATAGGTCCTAATTAGTGTGAACCGACTCCATATCGATCTTATAATAGGGAAGCCCGATATGAAAGCTATATAAAGGTTAGGGTCTCTTGCAGTTACTCAAGAGTTCATTCACAAGCATAAGGATTCCTGACTCGTTAAGGAAGCTCGTGATTTGGGGAAACTGTAGAAAGGCCTGGCCCGTGAGTTGGTGATCACTTTCCACTAAAGGTTTCGGAAGATTTGGAGACGTTTGGAGCTCAGAATCGGCATCAAAATTAGAGATGAAACGAAAATCTAGGTATTTCGCATTACCTTCATTTTACTCCTTTTATGTAGATTCGGGAATACCTAATAAGGCTCCCACTACGTATTAATATGTGGTATCAGAGTAGTTACGTGATCGGATTACCAAAAATGAAGGTTTTTAGTTTTTCATCTCCTTTGGATTTCCTTTGTTTTTTATTCGTTTTTCAGTTTTTTATGTATATAATTGCATAAAAGTGGTATATATAATGTTAGCTATGAAAAAAGCGTCAAAAACGGGACGAACAGAGTGAAAAAGGGCTCTCGAGATGCAGTGCACGCGTCCGACGTCACTGTAGCAAGTGGGAGTGCGTGCGTACGGTCGACGCGTGTGGCGTACGCGCCAATCGCTCGCCGACACGCGGCTCCAGTGGATAGGCAACGCGTGCCCATCTGGACCGTCCACACGGCGGACACGTGGTAGCATGGATGAGTGACAGTACACGCGCTGCACAGTACCCACGCGTTTGCGCGTGGAGGGCACGTGCAGCACATTCACCAGACGCATGTGGCACCCGTCTGGCCGTGCACATGCCACTGACGCGCCGCTCGCGCGACGCATACTGACGCGGCGCCTGACGTCAGCCATGCTGACATCATCTACAATACAAAAAAAAGCCCCCCAAAATTTCAGATTTCCCATAAGGTACCCCGGGGTGTTTTGGTTAAGTTTTCAGGTTCGGGAAGTTTATAAAGTAACCTTTTTCTATTTTTCTGGATTTATTACATTAGTAATAAACTAAAGTTTAACTCCAAAAAAAGAATTAAGGTATTCTGAATCTGATTTCGATTGAATTTTCATGATTTGGACTACGTATGAGGGAGATGCATGAGGGTATCGTGTCTCGGGTCTCATTTTAAGTGTTTCGGATTGCATGATAATCAATCGAAAATAGGAATTGAGACATTCTAAAGCCATTTTTGAGTGAATTTTCGTGTAACGAACTTACCATAAGGGAGATACAAGAGGTTCTCGTGTCTCAAGAGGTCGGTTCAGTATCCGGTGACGCACAATAGTTACTCTACTGAGATTTTTCTTTTACGAAGGTCTCAAATAAAGTTTTTAGAGAATGTCTTCAGCACGTGTGTGTGACAATGAGACTGTGCATTTGGGTTTTAGCATTTATTGAGATTGCATTGTCACATACAATATGCCCATAAAGAATATGAGGATGGCATAAAGATGTATCCCTTGTGTTTGCAGACTTTTTGGATGCTAATGGGAATGTAGTCACCAAAGTGGCCTTTCAAGTTAGTATTTTGAATTGTTTTACTTGCATGTTGGGGGATGTCTCTAACGTTTGGTTATTCTGCTCAAAGGTGTTATCCTTATATAAAATTTTGAGATGTGCATAAAGGCATTAGATGGAGGAAGGCTGTTTCTTAAGTGATCTATTCACCCAAAGGTGGTAGTGTCATAAGAGTTGATGGTTTGTACTCCGATCGCTTTTATGTGTGAAAGTCTAATAGAATATATTATGTATTCAGCCCAAAGGTGTTTCATAATATGTGTGTTTGGATTTTCAAGAAAGATACTATTAATGGCTTTAGTATCGCTATTGTCCTACATGAGTGCTGATTTAAAGATATATCTTGAAGTCACCTTTTCAGTCAACTAAATCAGTGTCACTATTGAAACCCTTGTTGTTTCAATATGAGGAATTAGACAGAGAATTGGATGGAGGATGTTTCGAAGGTTATAAAGATAGTTGTGGTTGAAATGGCCATATGGACGGGTACGCCATCTCCACTTACATCCACGAGCTCGACAGCTCATAAAACAACCTATGAAACCTAGGATCGGTCTAACAGATTATATTTGATGACCATTAAGAAATCCATACCTAACCATCTGCAAAATGGACTTCCGAACACAGACATAGTAAAGGAGTTTCTTGATAAAGTCTCCCAGAGGTATATAGTCTCATCCGGTCTTGAGATAAGTTCCTTGATGAAAGTATTATTCTCCATAAAGTATACAGAGGAAAAGGGGAGTAATGGAGTACTTATCAAGAATAGTTTATTTTCACAGTAGGTGAAGATATTGAGACTTCAATGCTTTGATATCCTATTGTGTTGCTGAGAAGGAGAAACTCAAGTTTTTACTCTTACAGTCCTCGAAGTAGCTTAAGGGAAGACAAAGATGAAGCCCATTAACTTCAAAGGTAGAAAGTTCAAATCTTCTCCATATGCTGATGTTGGTCAAACCAGTTCTGGTAAAGGTCATTAGGACATAAAGAAACCAGTAGTATGAGGTTTAAAGGGAAGACTGAGATCATCAGGTTATTCTTTGGTTTATTAATTATAAATCTAATTTGCGATAGTCGCATTAAGTATAAGTGACTATTTAGTGGAACATCTAATCAGGGTGCTTCCACAATGCAATAATTTATATCCAGGATGAAGCCAAATAAAGGGAATGAGGAACTGATGGTTCACAACAATAAAGAGGTGGAAGTAATACCTATAGGGGGTGTATATACTGAACTTTATAGTAAGGTTCATTAGGGTTTACACGACACATTTTATATGTGATCTTTTGATCAATTAAGGACACTGAAGGTTGATGTTTTGCATTTAATACTTCTGTTGTACAGTTGCTGTTTAATGCAAAACATAAAGATGCAACTTTCTTGTCATATGGTTTGTATAGAATGTGTCTTACCCCGAATTAGATATATACTTCTTCGTATTATGCTAAACAAGGTATGAAGGACATGATGAATGAGAAGTCATACATGGCGTGACATACAAGTTTAAGCCACATTTCCAGAGCTAGGATTGAGAGATTGATCAAGGAAAGCATTTCTCAATTATAGATTAAGAAGAGATGGGAACATGTACTGACGATCACATGGGTAAGTTGACTAATAAGGACACTGAGGTTAACTTATGCTTCTAACTTGATGAGTTTGATACATAAAGATTTCGGTAGACCTTATACAATTACATTGTGCAATTCTAAAAGTATTCTGATATTTCTTGGTGATTATTCCCATCAAAGTCATGCGTTCTTGCTTAAAGACTGAAGGTTGAGAACCAGTTAGAAAAATTCATCAAGATAGTCAAATTTGACCGTGAAAGAGAATATCATGGAAAACATGATGTTTCGGGACTTTAAAAAGTTCGTTTTTCAGATATATAAGGAGTTAGTTAGAATAGTGACTTGGTTCACTATACCGAGTAGTTCTGAGCAAAATGGTGTGTTGCTGAAAGGCATAATTGCACCCTAAAGGACTTAAAGAAGTCAATACAGAGCGGGACTAATCTACCTATCTAGAAATTGAAAAACTCAGCCTTGCGCACAATCGTGTAAAAGGTTGCCCTACTGAGGTAGGATAATCCTTATAAAGAAAGATTGCATGCTCATTTTTTTCATTGCTATTTAGTAAAATATCTCAACCACTTTAGGGCTACATATTTTACTATAGATAAGGAGGGACCAGAATAATGGAATCACAAACAGCCAAATTTTTGGCATACCATGTCTATGATGATGGTAGGTCTTTTTGACCTTTCAGATGATAGCAGGGTGGATACTACAGTTATCCCGTATCTACTACTCATACAGCTAGATTTGGTGGATCTAGATTTTTGTACCATACCTGTACAGGAACTGGAACCTATACCTGTACACAGAGGGATTCCTGGGGGTACAAGATCTAATAAGGTTAAGTAAATCCAGTGGAGTGAGACGACCTGCTATCCCATCTAACAACATAGTCTATCAGGTGCACTGGACTATGTTATTAGACATACTACGGATCTAGTTACTTTTACAGAAGCTATTTCTGGACCCAATACGAATGTGTGGTGGGATGCGATAAATGACAAAATGCAAGTCATGAAGCATAGTAAGGTCTAAGAGCTAGTTGATTTGCATCAGGAACTACAAGCTCATCAGTTATAAATAAAGTTTGAGACCTAAAGGATTTCAGGATAAAGTTCAACGGTTTAAAGACTTGTTCAATTGCATAAAGGTTCACTCAGGGAAAAAGGTTGACTTTGTGTTACCTTTTCTCTTGTATCCTCGTAGGATACATTTTGAGTGATAAAAGCAATTGTAGCTTATGATGATACAAAGTTACATCAGAAACCTGTCAAAACCACCTTCCTGAGTAAAACCTTTATGAAGTTGTCTATACGATACAATCTGTAGGGTCCCAGGATCCAGACAGTACTGACATGGTTTGCGCATTATGCAGATCAATATGTAGTTTATAATAAACCTTCGGAAGGTGATACCTTACATTTGATGAGGTTATGACCTCTTCTGGATTTTGGAAATAAAGTGAAAGGATGCCTGTATTATGAAGTTGAGGGGAGCAAAGTTATCTTCCTATTACTGCATGAGAATGGTAAATTGCTCACATCTAGTCACTTGATCATGTTATGTGAGGATAAGCAACTTTTGGTCAAGAACCTTGACATTAAGACCTTAGTATATCATCTTCTGTCCTAGGTATTCGGATTCACTAGGACATATCTCAACACTCATCAAATCTCTCAAAGAATGCATACATTAAGTATGTGTTACAAAGGTTTAATATGGTCGATAATAAACCTGTCGTAACACCTGTCTCTCACAGTAAGAGATAATCTTTGGTACAGTACCCAAAGAACAAAGTGAAGAGAGAGATTATGAGGAATGTTTCGTATTTTAGTATGACGGATAGCCTGATGTATGCTAGGCTATGTACTAGATAAGACATTGCATTTACTGGTTGACTGTTTGGTCAATATCTGGTTAATCTAGTTATAGACTTTTGGAATGCAGTCTAGTGAGCGTTGAGATACTTGAAGGAATCACAGATTATATGTTGACATATAGAAAAGTCAACAGACTAAATCTCGTAGGGAATTCAGGTTTAAAGTTAGCTATGTGTTTGGATGATCGAAAGTTCACTTAAGGTTACAGTTCAAGTTAGTAGATGGTACATAGTTGTAGAAGTGAGTTAAAGAGACACGGGTAACTTGCTCGATTAGGCATGCAGAGTGCATACTAAGGGGTTGCTTCGCAGATGATTTAACTCAGAAATTTAATTTCTGAGTGGTCTGTGGTCCATTCAGTGGCTAAGACCCATTGGGTTTACTGTGGCATTCTTCTTATAGTGTTATTTAATGGCAACGAAGAATATCACAGGGTCATAGCAATTAAAGATCAATTATTTGGTCATAAGGGTGTTGACACGGAAAAGTGACATAAGGTTTGGAGCATTTAAGAACTGAGGAATTATGAGTTGATCCTTTAACTAAAGGACTTCACCCACTTGTGTTTATAACACAAGTATACAGTATGGGTGTTTTAATGTCCTTATACACTATTAGTTAGCGGATGGTTATGTTTACTCCATGTACATTTGTACATTTTAAAGTATTATGATAGTATGATGGTTATTGATAAAGATGATCATTGTTTATCCTCAGTATTACGTAATCATACATTGTCATAGTACGTATGAAAGTCTTAAGATTTGTGTCAATCTTAAGTATTTGAAGGTCATTAAGCATATATACAGATTGACCTTGTGCCTATGTCATTTTGACGCATACAGTTTAACATAGATATCTATAAAGTTTGACATGACATAGGGGGATATAAGTTTTTAATCTCATAAAGGTTCTCTAATATAGTTTAGCATTTAGTTGGAGAACATAAAGGTTTTCTCTAATTCTGTTTAGCATTTAGTGAGAGAAAATAGGATTTCTCTAATACAGTTTAGCATATGCGGTTTAGCATAAAGTTGGAGAAATCGAGACCTATAAATAAAGATGATACAATTTAGATCATAAAGGTATCATCGTAGTTTGCCACACTCTATTTTCCCATTCATATTAGTAGGGTATTAGGTATTCGTGATTGTATTAGATCTGTGTCACACAGGACACATGCATCTGATGTTTTTCGATATCAAAAGCCTCGCGGGATAGAATGATGGACTTTTGTTATCTTTGGATCAAATGTTTTGTTTTTAAAATTTATTCGACTATACAGTAGCGTGGCTTAACCGAATTTTTAAATTGTTTTTAAACTAGAATCTATTGCAATTAATGCTTGTCCAAAGGGGAGATTGTAAGGCATTTTTGTCCTTAGTGACAATTTTGTCCATGTCTCATAAAGTTGGACTAACATTAATTGCAATTTTGGTTTTTAAATAAATTACCAGTTAAGTAACACCATTTGATCCAGATAAAGATAATAAAGTGACCCAATAAATGATCTAAATTAATGGATCAAAGTTCAGATGGAAAATAGGTCCTGATTAGTGTGGACCGGGTCTATATCGGCCTTGTGATGGGGAAGCTCGATATGGAAGCTATATAAAGGTTAAGGTCTCCTGCAGTTACTCAAGAATTCATTCACAAGAATAAGGATTCCTGACCCGTTAAGGAAGCTCGTGATTTGAGGAAATTATAGAAAGGCCTAGCTCGTGTCGCAAGGAGCGCTTTCCACTAAAGCCCCCCGGAGATTCAGAGACGTTTAGAGCTCAGAATCGGCATCAGAATTAGAGATGGAACCGAAATCTATGTATTCCGCATTACCTTCGTTTTTAATCCTTTCATGTAGATCCAGGATACGTAATAAGGCTCCCACTACGTATTACAATATAGTCACAATCGACAACTAGTAGCTCCTCACATCTATGTCTGGGAGGTCATAATAGATCCTACTTGGTGCTAATGATTCTGCACACTCCTTACTGTAAAACCTGACATAGACTATAAATTGGTTATAACTCAAATTATAGTCCACTCCTTTCAGTCTGAAGCGAAGTATAGATGTGTTTTGCCATAAGGTTTTCATGTCATCTACCTCTAAGGTGTATATGAATTGCAATGTTAGCTCTTGGTAAACCTAGTCACAGTATTCAATGACATTAGACCACCCATCAAACATGATAGTTTCATTAACCCGTCAATAAGATTCATCTGTATAAGGACATCCCATTCAATGAAGCAGATCTCGTTAAACTATATAGTACAGAAGGCTTGGTACCTCTTCCACTATAGCTTAGTAGTAACATCAAGCATTGGTTGATATGGTTATTTCTACTTCTCAATAAGAATCTATGGTTCTACTAGAGGCGGTGGTGGCACTGAACGTGTCTATGCTTGCCTCTGCTACCTCCTTGATACGTATATCCTCAGGGCAACTATTCATGATGATGAGGTTGTGGCATCCATTTTAGCCTTCTTTCGCGGCAGCTAGTATGCAGGTCTTCTTGGGGGTCTAGATAATTCCTAGGTCCTTGCCATAATGTAAGATCTAAAGAAAAACATAATTTAGTTCATGAAAATAAGAAATGATATCACATGAATATACAAAAATGGAGTGTAGTGTACAAATTTGCCAAATGAAATATCAAAAATGGAAGAATAAAAGTTGAGAAAATTTTGCAATTATTATGCATATATATGTTTCATAATGCTTTAAGATGAGTGCTGTGTAAATCTTTAGAGTTTCGTCAAGCATTTGTATTTTTTAAATATTTCATAATCAAAAGTCGTTCCCATTTATGACTGCCTCTTGATAATTTTCCAGCTTTGTAAGGAAATTTAGAAATAGGAAAGAGGAGACTCGGGGAGGGCATAACCATATTGTGAATTTTGATTAGACAGTGATTAGAAGCAATATGGTTGTAAAAGATGGCTTTCCTACCCTAGAATCCCATCTACTAGAGATGATTCACCAAGGCTCTGTCAAGTTCTTTCCTTATATGCCTTTTTTTAAATTGTTTGTTGCTCCAACTATATAGATTGCCTTCAAAAGCTAGATCTATAACTCCTAAATTGTTGATGCACCATTTCAACTCTTTACAAGGACCATTTAAGCACATTTTTCCTTTAAGATTCTAAGTCAAAAAGAGAGTTGTCGAAGTCACCAAGAATAATCCAAAGTGCATTCATGTTTAAGCTCCTATCCTCCATGTCTTTAAAAAAAACATCTTCACAAAGCTAAATTTGAAGCATAACATTAGTGAACCAAACTTTACATATGCTAGATTTTATTTCAAAGACATTTGTAAGGCTTGAACATTAGATACAAAAGTCCAAAATTTCTAGTTTATCAGGATCATAAGCAACAATGATCATGTCATTGTAATTATAGATGATTTTTTAACTGCACTTAATGAACTAGAAGCTCTTGCAAAGATTTTCCTATAGTTTCTCTCCAAAAAGCCTAATTAACATTGGCTTTATTGTATAAAGATGTTCTAATACAACTTATTTTTTCGGGTTATTAAACCCTTTATATTCCATACTAGGTCTGACATTTAAGGGGAGTTAAGGAGCTTAAAGAGTTTTCAACTTTGACTATCCTACTAGATTTTTTTTTTATATGATGGAGTAAAGGAGCAAGGTTAGCATTGGCTTCCTCAACACTTATATGAGAACTAGAAGTAAAAGCCTTAAGGATATCAGGGTTGCCTCCATCATTATTTGGCATAGCTACCTTGATCTTGATCTCATCTATACATTTGTTATCATTTCCTACTTTTTGTTCAAAACTGTATTATATCGTGTTTTATGTTTCTTTAAAAATTCTCAGATTGCTTCTTCACACTCAATTTACTCTAACTTAACTTCTTTTCTTTTTTTTTGGGCATAAATATGACCTAAACTGATAAGACATCTTAAATTAAGTGTCAATTCCTTTAAATACATCCACAACACAAGCAATATGCTTTTAAAATAGTGCTAAAAATAATGTATATCTAACATATATAATAATCCTCCACATTTAAGCAATTCCTTGCCCTTAAACAAACCAATCCATCATTCAATCTCAAATAGAAAACAACTTTGGAAAATTTGCTTAAAAATTAAAACATACTATTGAAAATATCACTTTCAATCATAAATGATAATCAAAATATTATGCAACCAATTATTTGCATCAATTCAAGTGATAATTAAGTATATTTCATGACTCTTTAAACTTCAACTCAAATCATAAAACTTGTTCCCATAAATAAAATAAATATACATAAGATACATGTTTCAAATTTCAAATTTCAAACACATTCGAATACTTTTTATTAACTAAAGATAGACTTATACAAAAGCATTAGAAGTTTGTTCTAGAAATCACCTAATTTTTTTATGCGAGAGTAAACACCTTCTTATGAATACTTCAACTACTCATTTAACTCACTATCTCAAATGACTACTAGTACCACTCTTTAACTTTGACCTTTTCATTGGTGCAAAGCCAATAAGCGAAATTTATTATGCTCATTTATTCAAAAGATGTCACAATTAAGTGTACATGTACATCTTAAACAAAGAATGTCATAACGTTCTTCAAGTATTCATTCTCCAAGTTTACAGGGCAAATCATACTCATTCATCAACACTCATAACTAATCACTTAAGCAATCTAATTCACTAAAACAATTCAAATTGGTAATCACTTGCTTCCAATAGCATGCTTTCAAAGAAAAAAATCCAAAATTTATTTCTTAATAAGAAAATAATGGCGAAATTGATAAGCTTTAGTGTGCATCATATTAATCCATAGTCCTTGCTCCACACTTAAATTAACCATAGTCTTCAATGTTTCATTCATACAAGATAACAATAAAAATGTGAAGTGGGTAAAAGATAGAAAGGAGTTGTAAGTTGAAATGTATGTTTATCCCATAGATATATATTGAGGTGCTAAATGGACTATATATAAGAACTTAATCTAAAAAGGTGAGTTATAAAGAATTGAAATTATAAAAATATGTATATAATTGAGCAATAATATTCACATTAACCATAAAAGGACAAAAGTAAAATACAGACATAAAAAAGGATCAATGTTCTTAAGGAGCTAGTGGTAAAGGTGGCACGTAATGCATTATTGCTCACTGGTTCTCTAAGTCCTTAAATGAAGTCATCTCTATCAAGCTCCTTACAAAGGACTAAGTTGTCAATATGTTTGTATCATCTTCAGAAATAATAATTGCTCTTTTGTAACCATAAAATTACAAGTTCAATTTACGAAAATAACTTCTTCGTAAAAATACAAAAGAAAAGTTGTGTACATTATAACTTTCCTTATATTCGTGTAAAGCGGAAAATTTTATGCACCAGATACGTTAACCTTTTATCTTAAAAAACAATGTTCCCCTTCCGCAAGATGCTCCTCATTAACTAGGGCCTTGGGCTCCTTGTGCTTTCCATCCTTCTCGAGCTTTTTGGGCTCCTCAAAGTCAGCTACACCTCTAGCTACTGGAGTGTGCTCCATCTACTCCTACAGCTGTCTCCTATTATAACATTGGTGGTGATCGAATCTCCACTCTTAGATAATGCATTTTCTGCACCATGGTGTTACCGAACTAGTGCATGTACTCCTCAATATGTGCCAAAGTAACTGGCTATATTAGTGGTGCTGGTAGTGTGGGCTCTCTATCGGGCCCTATGATATGATCCTCCTAAACAACAATCGCTCCTCATGCAATCATGGTGGTGCATTAATGAGAATTAAATATTGTCCTCAATTGTCCATCGTTGGCTTGATAATCTAAATCGCTCTACGGATCTTCGATGTGATGGATGTAGGAGTCATTGCCACTGTGAGCTCCTTATCTTGCAAAAGTACTACTAGCTTGCATGCTAAGCATTATTTATGTTGATGTAGACCAAGATCAACTATATAAAAAGCACACTGAAATGGGTCCTGTACCTCTGGCAGATCAGTATAAGAGGAATAAGTCCCTTCCAGTGACGACACTCATGCTCTCCCCGTCGCATATAAATATTTTACTATGATCTTATGCACTCAACTAGGGGATTTAGAGGTGGTAATGTTGTACGGTCACTATCAACTGCAGTAGGTCCTTACATCTATGTTTGGGGAGTCTTAGTTAACATGGATCCTAGTTGGTGGGAACAACTCCGCATATTCATCATTGTAAAATCGAACCTAAACCATTAATTAGTTAATAACTCCCATTCTAAGGAGAAGCACATACGTGTTCATCCTAAAAGGTCTTCTTGTCATCTACCTCTAGGGTGCATATGAACTCCAATGTTAGCTCTCGGTCGACCAGGTCACAATATTCAAAGACATCAGATCACTCATCAAACACGATAATTTGATATACACTGTCAACAAGGTTGACCTATCTAAGGACGTCCCAATCGATGAAGCGAGGCACCTTAAACTGTTTGGAATGGAAGGCTTGTACCTTTTCCACTGTGCCTTAATAATGAAATCAAACTAAGGGTGATCTGGTTACTACTACTCCTTAATGGGAATATATGGTTTTACTAGAGGCGGTGATCGCACTAAAGGTTTGTGTGTTTATCTCTACTACCTCCTTGATAAGAGTGTCTTTAAGGCAGTTGTGCACGATGATAAAACATTGGCATTCATTTTAGTCTTTTTGCGCATCAGCTAAAGAGTAGGTCTTTTGGGTGTTCTAGGTAATTCCTAAGTTCTTGTCATATTGTGATAGGTAACAAAAAATATAACTTATTTCATGAAAATAATAAATGACATCACATGAGTATATAAATACGGAGTATAGAGTAAAAATATGCCAAATGAATTATCATATAGGTAAGATTAAAAGCAGATAAAATTTTTCAATTATCATGCATCTATATGTTCTATAATGGAATAAGGTGTGTGTCATCTAAATCTTTAGAGTTTCATCAAGCATTTGTATTGTTTAAATCTTTCATAATCAAAAGCCATTCCAATTTATAACTGCTTCCTGATAATCTTCCAGCTTTATGAGGAAAGTTATAAATCTAAAAGAGGAGATTGTGGTTTGTGTAGAGGAGGGCGTTACCATATTGTGTAATTTTGATTGGAAAGTGATTAGAAGCAGGATGGTTGCTAAAGATGGCTTTGCTATCTTGGAATTCCAACTACTAAAGATGATTTGTCAAGTTTTTTCCTTATATGCCATTTATCTTATTGTTTGTTCCTCCAAGTATATAGATTGCCTTCAAAAGGTGGATCAGTAACTACCAATTTGTTGATAAATGATTTGAACTCTTTACAAGGACCCTTTAAGCACATTTCTCCTTCAGATTTTTAGTTTAAAAGAGAGATGTTAAAGTCACCAAGAATAATCTAAGGAGCATTCATGTTCAAGCTCCTATCTCCACATATTTAAGAGAATATCTTTGAAAGGCTAAATTTGAAGTATAACACTAGCGAAGCAGACTTTACATATGCTACCTTTTATTTCAAGGACATTTGTAAGGCTTGAGCATTAGATACAAAGTCCAAATATTCTAGTTTATCAGGATCGCAAACAGCAATGATCGTGTTATTGTGATAAACATTGTGATTAGAGATGGTTTTTTTAATTGCTCTTAATGAACCAAAGGCTCTTGCAAAGATTTTCCTTAAGTTTGGTTTAACAAAGGACAATTAACATTGGCTTTATTGTCTAAAATTTCTAAGACAACCTGTTTTTTTAGGTTTGTTAAAACCTCTTATATTCCAGACTAGGATAGATATTTAGGTGGAGTTAGGGAGCTTAAGGAGTTTTTAGCTTTGACCTTCCTACTAGATTTTGTTTTTTGTGTTGGTGTTAAAGGAGCAAGGTTAGCATTAGCTTCCTCAACATTTACATGGGTAGTAGAAGTAAAAGCCTCAAGGAGATCAAGGGTGGTTCCACCATTATTTGGCATAGCTACCTTGATCTTGGCCTCATTTATACATTTTTTTTTAATCATTTCCAGCTTTTGCTTCAAAACTGTACCTATTATGCTGTGTGATTCTTCTCTAAAAATTATGAAATTGCTTTTTCACACTTAATTCTTCTCTAACTCAGCTTGTTTCCTTTTTAGGGCATAAATATTACCTAATATGATAAATTTTCTTAAATTAAATATCAAATCCTTTAAATTTATCTACAACACATGCAATTTGCTATAAAACAGTATTAAAAATAATATATGTCGAACATATATGATACTCCTCCACATTTAAGCAATTCCTAGTCCTCAAGCAAATCAATCCATCATTCAATCTCAAATAGGAAATAACCTTGGAGGAATTGCTTAACCAATCAAAAACACTATTGAAAACTCTTTTTTCACTCATTAATTCATAAAGCATTATCATAATGTTATGGAACTGACTACTTGCTTCAATTCACAAGATAGTTCAATATACATCATAACTCTTTAAACTTCATCCCAATTTATAAAATTACCCCTATAAATAAAATAAATTTGCATATGATACATGCTTTAACTTTCAAACACTTTCAAATCCTTGTTATTAACAAAAAATAAAATTAAACAAAAGCTTTAGAAATTTGCTTGAGAAGCAACCTAGTCTTTTTATGTAAGAGTAATAGTCTTTTTATGAGAAAGTAAACACTTTGTTATAAATACCTCTAATTACTCAATTAAGTCATTATCTTAAATAGCTACTTGTTAGCCCCGAAAATTTTTGTTTTAAGTTAAGCATGATTAGATTAAATTAAGTAAATTAAGTTAGCATTAATCAAGTATGATAGCATTAATGAAGTTAGTTAATATGAGCTAATGAATTAAATGAGTTAGTTAGAGAATGAATGAAATTAAATATGTTAGTTGAAATTAAAT
>JANZLC010060103.1:0-14032 GCA_026413385.1 Erythroxylum gracilipes
GAAGCATATTGAGTGTTATGTGATTTGAGCTAAATTTGATGAATGTTTAAATTGCTTGAATAAAGTATGAATGCTAGTATTGCTAGATATATTTATACACACATATGCTTAACTTTGGGTCAATTACCAATGGCTATAAATATGTTAGCCACTGAGCTGTTTAGCTCACCCCACGCTTCCCTCCTCAGGTGCAGAAAGAGAAGATAAGCTATCCTTGCAAGGCATTGGAACTCCAAGATAGTTAAAGACTTTTGAAATTAAGTTAGATCAGGATTTTTGTATTTTGGAATCACCTTAAGCATAAGCATTCAATTGTATCATGTGTAGTTTGTATTTTGTATTTCATATTTGTATTAAGGAAAAAAAAAGGGGTGGTTTTTGAATGTAAAGTTATTATGAAAATGAACATCGTGTTCTATATGGGCCTAAGTGATTTTTCCAAAACTCTGATGTATTCAATGATGTTTGCATCTTTTTGACTGAAATAGTTTTAAATTAATAGGGCCGATTTAATTATCAATTTTTCGCATACGTTTTAATTGAATTTTTTTTTTCAATGAGATTGTTTCAGTGTATGGCTCCGAATGTTGGGCTCCGGAAGTGGGGTCCAATATTGTTTGGTATCAGAGCTTAGGTTTTTCCCTAGGCTTAGAATGCATTATAGGATGAATTGTGTGCTATGTGATTTAATGTTGTATTGTGAATCGATGTGTTGCATTTAGTGACATGCATATCATGCATACATATAGGAAATAAGATTAGAATGAAAGTAAGCTGGAAAAAAATGGTGTCTTATCGAAGGAGTAAAATGCCACCTTGTAAAAGAATACCAGTAGTTTGCAAGGATCTGCTGTGTCTGATTTCTCACCATTTGAGAAGGGTACTGATGAGTGTAGAATCCCAGTAATTGCAACCGTGTGAGTCATATATATGTACTTCTGCTAAGAGTTTGGACTATTAGAAACTATGAGAAGCATGGTGTTTTGTTAGAGTATAAGATAAGGAAAATTGTAGATATTTAGAGATGAGAAATATGGCGTAGTCCGATATGTTAGACACAGATTCAATATATGTGTGGTTATGTTAGCGAATAAGGTGACGGAATCCCGTTGGGGATATGTTTTTGAATTGATGTGGATGTAAAAAGGTTTTCCTGAATTGACTACAGGAGAGATAGAGACAGGGTGAAAATGAAAAGATTTAAGGTGTGCAAGCAAAGTGGAATTGAAAGGTTGAACTCAAAATTTATGGTCAAGTATGAGATTGTATTAGTGAATTTGAGATTTGAATATCAAGATGGCTATATGTTTATTCTCCTAAATTGATTTAGAATGTACGTATGGAAAACGAAGCAAGTGATAATGTTATATATAGACGTTCCCAAGGTTATGACGACTAGTTATTAGGAGCACGCATCTGATAATTTGGTTACATTGGTGAATTAGGTGATTGAGTACATACGAGCTTTATATTTGGATGTAGTATATGAGTAAATGGCTACGCCACTTATTTTGTTGAGCTTTATTATAAGAATATTTTGATTATATGTAGGGTGACAAAATTTGAAATTATTGAAATATCATGAATAGTTGAAATTGATCGTATTGAGGTGTTAGGAATGGCTAAAAACAACATTGATGAATGTAGTTGATTGATAAAGAATATGGAAATAGTGTTGACGATTGAGGTAAGAAGTCTTTCGAGATAGAGATGTTTAGTTGAATCTTATCACGTGAATTCAGTGTTCCATTTTGAGGAATCAATGAATATTAATAAATGTATGTATTTTGTTTGATGTAAAGTATCCAACTATGTGAATGGGTTCTTGAACTTGTGGAGACATTAATTGCTGATATAAGGAGTATATAGGTCCACATTAAATTTTATGATAATATGTTAGGGAGATATGAATTTGACCTGATGAATGTATTACAACCACAAGAAGTTAAGATTACAAATAAATTGAAACGTGTGGAGAAATTAGTATGAATGAGCAGACAGTAGAATAAGTCAAATTGAAATTAGAGGAAATTGAAGGAATTGAGAAAATCATTCGAGAGACGAAGTCAATTGCCAAATAGAATGTGAGACTTGAAGATTAAAGTGATCCAAGCGAAATTTGATGATGTATTATAGATTCGAAAATTTGAGAAGATAATTTGAATATGTGAAGAAAAATGAGTAACGCGAATGAGTAATGAAAGTAAAGAAAATTTTGAGGAATACTGGTATTAATTATATCATATGGATTTGGACATTCTATAGTATGAAACGATGTTATATAAGAGATTTGGATAAATCGAATGCAACAGGATAAAGCGATTTCATATGTATGGAGACAACTAAAGTCCTATGAGTTGACTATTCGATACATAATTTAAAGCTACTATAGTAGTGATTGTTTTAAAGTTTGGAGACAGTATATGTAATGGAATATCTAGGATATATATATGAGTACAGATCATAAAAGTTTGGGGCAATCACTGGATTGAGAGAATTGAATATGAAATTGAGAAGATTGATATAAATACTAAAAGACCATGATGGTACAAGTGAGAAATTTCAAGTAAGGCTACGTGTTATATCTGATACCTTAAATATAGATTCGATATTGAGGATTATCAGAATTAGGGTAAAAAGAAGCATGGAATATGGGGCTTTGTTATCACAATTTGAGGAATTCAGGAATTGTGAATTTGTTCGAGAGACTGAAAATAGATTTAAATTTTGGGTTCTAATAGGAAGATGATGCATGTTGATTGAAATTAACTTCGGTATAAACTTCAGTTTATCTGTTTTGTTCCATGAAACTCTCGAGCTATTTGTTTGTGCATTGCATTTTTGTATAGTCATGAATAGTGCATAATTGAGTGTTATGTAATGATATTTGAACTATGAGTTTGAGATTAAGATTGTGAATTTTTTTTGAAAAATTGAGAACTATATGTTTTATAAACTTCTATAACAAATGACACATTTCAATGATTTTGCTTATTTTTCATTATAAACTTGTTACCCACAAGCTGTCAAGCTCACCCCCTCTCTGCCCCATCCTCAGGTTATAACTAAGAGATCAAGTGATCAAGAGCCTAAAAGAATTACTACATTTGCTATTTTGTATTTTTGTAATAATCTAATGGTATGGCTTTTGGGATGTAAACAATGTTTCAAACTCTGTTGCTTGAGTAATGAAATAATAAATTGAAGTATTTCGATTTTGTTTGTTCTTTTTGACTTCCTTGTATAATGGTTGAGTTGAAGTAATACAATTGTTTTAAAGTTTGACTATTTTTGGGCACGCCACCTTTGTGGAATGATGTCTATTAAGGGTTCATGGAAAGAACCCTACAAAGTAATATGCACGCTCAAGTATTAAGTATGTATTATGGTATTATGAAGGGTTGGATTTTGAAATGTTTCGGGATCCAACATAAGTGGTATCAAAGCAAGAAGATGAATCGATGATATTCAAGGAAATTCCTTCAGATTAAGCTCACGTTTATGATTCGAAGTTGGGCTCCAGAAACGGTGCCCAACACTCTATGATATAAAGAAACGGTAAAAGAATAAAAGTTTTGACCCTCTGTAATAGAAAGAAATGGTAAAAGAAGTACATGAACTTTTTATCACCAATATTTAGGATATGGTTATTACCTTCAATGAAGTCTATTATTAACTATAAATAGGTCTATAAGATCAAGATTTTGGCTGATTGATTAGTTAAATGATATAAAGCTCAACTTTTTTAAAAGGACTTATTTAAGAGTATGGTATTGACTATAGGGAGACATTTGCTTTTATAACCTACTTAAGCATAATTCACAATCTTATTGTAGTTATTGTTACCCAACGTCGGCTATTATTCTAAATGGATATCAATAATGCCTTCTTCAATTTTTATGATATAAATGAAATGTACATACAACCTTCATTTGGTTTTAATCATCCACCTAACAAGATTTGTCATCTTTTCAAATCCTTGTTTGAACTAAAATAAGTTCTTTGAGCCTAGTTTACTAAATGCATCTCTGTCATTAGTCTCTTTGATTTTCAATATATATTTTAAGATCATGTCTTATTCTTTCACAAAACTACTAAAAGATATACTTTTTTTCTACTTTATATTAATGATATAAAAATTACTATTGTTAACATTTGATAAGTGCTTAATAGATTGTATTTCTAGTCTTTTATAGTTTTTGATACTTAATTTATTTCTAGTATGTTGTTTTAGGGCAAAAAAATTAAAGAATTGGAATTGTTTTAAGGGGACATGCTCGTGCTGATAAAGTACACGCCCATATTAGATATGAACAAAACCATAAGAGGGATCGAAAAATCCATGTGATCGTATATGGGTTTGAATGATGCTAACATGCCTATATGAAGGTAGACATAATTGTATGGAGATGGACAATGTTCATGTCCATTACTCATGTAGGTTTCTAGAATCGTGATTCTATAGATGTTGAAGGTTTTAAGTGATTTTAAGGGACACAATAACTATATACAGTTGGCGGTTAACCATGTCTAGTCCAGAAACCTAATTCTAGGACATAAAAGGGAAATAAAAAAGTGGAAGCAGAGGAAGAGTCTTAAACACAATTCTAAACCTAAATGAGACAAAACTAGAGATTTATTAAAGATTTGATAGAGAGAATATTTCTATCACAATTTCAAAGGATTATATTAGAGAAATGGGGATATATAATAGATTCTCTCATTTTAAATTCTTCTTCTAATTCTTTGGTTACATTTTCTATTTTTATAAACTAAATTTTTTTAGTGCCTAAGTAGGATAAGCCTTGCGATGAATTTTGTGGTTTGATTCTTTGTTTAATGCATTTTGATCATTGATTCATTAGATTAAATTATATGTTTTGATTATGTATTGAATTAATATGTCTAGAATATTATTTAATGTTTGATTTCATATACTTGAGATTGAGAAATACTTTATCTTCACAAACCATTTAAGGATAATGTTTGATTATGTTATGTCAAACTTGACTAGGAAAGAGTCCAACATTTTAAGATCGATGATGTGATAAGATTGAGATTATTTCCATTCTCCTTGAGGAACTAAGCAAAGTAATGGTTGAATTCTCTACCTAAGTGATTCATCACCATATCGAACTAGATGACGGAGAAATTTTTTCTGAATTAGTTCCCACTAGCCAAGACTACTAAATTAAGGAACAACATCTCTTTTTATGCTCAAATCTATTAAAAGACTTTATATGATACGTGAAAGAGATTTAAGTAGATTCTAAGGAAGTGCCCGCATCATAGTTTACCATTATGGATGCAAATCTAGACTTTCTATGACGAGCTCATTAAAACAACTAGGTAGATTATAGATGTAGTAGCTAGGGGTACCTTAAATAGTGCTCTTCTTGAGAAAAACCTAGCAAGACAGTATGAGTTTATAATGTAGATGAAGTTATTGCGTTGGCATTCAATATTCAAGCTTTGAGAAAAAATATATATAGATTGATGATGAACCCTTACATTTTCTAAGTAATGTTGTGTAAGGTGTGCGGACAAGTGTATATAAGACAAAAATGTTAGACAATAAAGATTATGGCAAGGCTTGAGTATATAAATTATATAGGTATGATATTAGACCCTAAAATAATCTATACAATAATACATACAATCCATGATGGAGTAATCACTTGGATGTCTCTTAAGGGAATCAATGTTAGAAAAGGATTAACCCTCCAGTAGAAATTTAGCAACACCTACCATAAGAAAAGAAGCCAAACTTGGAACTTAAGCTATCGAAACCTCTCTAAGAAATTAAGAAGTTTATATCCATAACTTAGAAATCATATTAGTTTGTTTATAAAGCTAGTTTTTGAGAGACAATAAGGAAGTTTGCCTAATCACTTTGAGACTAATCTTAAAGGACATATGAAGGCAATAACCTTTATGAGCAGAAAAGATTTGCAAGTTGAAAACAAGACCTAATGTAAGGAGGAGAATGATAAGAAGAGACAAGAGAAAGCTAAAAATAAAGATCGTCCTTTAAAAGTAAAGGAATCCTAGCCTACCACGCCATATCCTACTAAGTTTAAGAAATATCACATGAATGAGTAGTTTGTAAATTTCTTGAACTTTTTAAACTACTCTATATTAACTTACCTTTTGTTAAGGTTCTTTTACAAATTTCAAAGTATGCAAAGTTCTTGAAGGAGTTACTATCTAATAAGAAAAAGTTAGATGAGATTAAGTGATGAGTGCTCAGTGATTCTACAAAACAAGCTACTCAAGAAGCTTAAGGATCCAAGGAGGTTTACTATTCTTTGTTTAACTAGTCGTTTGTTAGTAAAAAAAAAGGCTTTAGCTGATTTAAGGGATATTATAGTTTAAGTCCCTATAAATTATTAATAAATGTAAGATTATGGTAACTAAAAACCGTAAAGATAAGCAATTAGTTAACAAATACATCAATTAAATGTTCTAGGGGTATTATTGAGGAAATTTTTATTAAAGTTGATAAGTTCATCTTCCTAGTAGATTTTTTAATCCTAGATATGGATGAGGATGTAGAAGAGCCCTTGATTCTAGGTTGACCCTTCCTAGCTACCACTAGAGCCATTATTGATTTTAGTGATGGCAAGATAGTTCCAAGGGTAGGAGAAAAACATGTTATCTTTAAGATATCTAATTCCATATGACGCTCACTTGAACATGATGATGCTTGTTATCTTATGAATATGATTGATTTTGTAGTTCCAAATTTTACATAGGATTTTATTTTTATAGGCTCACTAGAGTTGTGCCTTGTTCAATAATATGAGGAAGATAGGGATAGAACCACAAAGAAAGAACATATAGCCTACTTAGAGGATAACAAACCCATGTCAAAGAAGAGAGAGTTTAGAGAGATTGACAGAATCAAGGATAATAGGTTGAAACCCTCTATTAAAGAACTGCCAAAGTTAGAGTTAAAGAAGTTGCTTGATCATTTGGAATATATAATCTTGGAGAAAAATTCAAAGCTTCTAGTGATTATTGCTTCAAGTTGAAATGTTAAAAAAAAAGAAAGTTGTTAAATATGTTTAACGAGGATAAAAGGGTCATTATTTGGAAGATTTATGATATTGTAGGAATTAGTTCATCCTTTAACACTCACAAAATTGCGATGGAGGATTATTTCAAGGTACTTATGTAGCCCCAAAGGAGGGTTAATCCCAATATGATGGAAGTGGTAAAGGTAGAGGTAATTAAACTACTAGTTTTTGGTATGATTTACCAAATTTTTTACAATTTTTGGGCAACTCCTATGTAGGTTGTACCAAAAAATAGAGGATGATGGTAGTACCCAAAAAGAAGACTAGAATGATTCCTATGAGAACTGTCATTGGATGAATATTATTCATTGATTATAGGAAACTAAATGATGCTTGGAAACCACCATTTTCCTATGCCTTTTGTGGATCAAATGTTAGAACAACTAGTTAGACATATATACTATTATTTCTCGGATGAACTTTCCAACTACTTCCAGATTCCTATTACCCATAAAGATCAAGAGACAATAATGTTCACGTATCCTTATGGTATGTTCACTTATAGGAGACTACCTTTTGAGCTATGAATATGCCTGCTACTTTTTAGAGGTGAAATTATGGCTATATTTGATGATCTAGTTGAGGATATAATGGATGTGTTTATGGTTTTTTTTAATGATTCTTTTGATTTACACCTCCATAATTTAGAAATAGTGTTAGAGAGATATAAGGAAACTAATAGTGTTGGAGAGATATAATTACTATGTTATCAAGACTTTGACGATGCCTTGGAGAATTATGCTATGATAGAGAAACAATTATTAGTGGTGGTTTTTGTATTTAATAAATTTAAATCTTATCTAATATTATCTAAAGTTGTTGTTTATATTGACCACTTTACATTAAGATACTTGAAAAATAAACTAGATTCTAAGTCTAAATTAATTATATGAATTTTGTTATTGTAGGAACTTGATTTAGAGATTAAGGACAAGAAAGAAGCTAAAAACCTAGTAGTAGAACATCAATCTCACTTGAAAAAACCAAATTTAAAGGAGCTGAACAAAGAAGACATTAATGATTCATTCCCAAAAGAGAACCTCTACAATTTGAAGGAGGTAAGTGATGATGAAATCCTTTTGTTTTGCAAATATTTCAAATTATTTAGTGGCTAAGATTTTACTAAAGGTTTCTGATCACCAATAGAAGTAATTATTTCTTAATTTGAAGGAATATTTTTGTAAGATAAGTAAATATATATTGAGAATAATTATCAACAAAGATAACAAAATATCAAGAATCAGCCATGGTACAATTAGGAGCAGAACCCCAAATATCATCACGAATAAGATCAAATGGTGCAGAAGAAACATAGTCACTAATATTAAAAGAAAGTTGGCATAAATACAATCAAATTAATCATGTTTAATATATATTAGACATTTGATGGAAATTAAAGGTCCTAATTTAGAATACAAAATATGATCAAGATATAAGTGTCAAATATTGAAAGAAGTGATAGTAGCAACAACTCTAGATGGTAACTAGAGAGAAACAAGTTCAAATAGACAACCAACCTTACATCGTGTCTTAAGAACCTTACCCCTCTATGAATGATGCATATTACAACCACAAATTAAAAAGGTTACATTAGCACCAAGTTCACATAATTGACTAACAAAAATAAGATAGTTTGGGCATATGAAAGGCATTATATAAGGATAAGTAAGATTTAAAATTACGACTTAAATATTGAATAGGCAAAATAGAATTATCAACAATATGAAAAATTAGTATATAAGAGAGAGTGGAAACAAAACTAAATAATTTAGACTTAAGGGTCATATGATTTCAACAGACATAATCAAATAACTAAAAAGTATATTTACCTAGAGTGACATACAATATATATGAAGTAGTAGTACCATAATTAGGTTGTATATGTTAAAGAATAACCAAAATTTCTTTTAAGAAAAAAATAAGAGAAGTATCCTTGGAAGTAGAACCGCCAATGGCACTGGTAGAAATAGAAGTACTTAAGGATTGATACTTATTATGAGTTTTGGTTAGAATATCTTGCCCATAATTCTTATTATTAGCTTCAAGTTTGGAACAAACATAAATATAGTGCCTAAATTTTTTACAATATCTAAGAAATTCCTTAGAAGAAGCAGAGGTGGTTAAACTAACAGAAAGATCAATAAGAACCACATTTGTAGAAGGGAGATATTTATCAACATGGAAAGTATTAAGTTAAGTTTCCTTCATTTATCAACACGGAAAGTATTAAGTCAAGTTTCCAAAAAGAGTACCACTTAAATAGTCGTGACAATTTTAGGTAGTAGAGTACAGTAAAAAAGGGCTGTTGATGTATTATGCACTAGTGATCATGAAGAGCAATATAAATTACTATGGAGGTTATATTAGTCTAAACTAAACCACAAGCTGACAATTGATTCCATAATGTTTGTAACTCCAAAATATAACTATGAATGATATGATCTAGTTGTTAATGCATATGATAAAGGAAAAAAAATAAAGTTGAAATCTATAAACATCATTTGAAAAATGCATAACGTGTCTATAAAAAATCTCAAACATATTTAAGACACTCAAAATAAAGGAATTCTAAATTAGTACTAGGTTGACAAATATTATGAAATCAAGTTAAAATCTGATGATTTTTATATCCTGTTAATCGAGCTGTAACCTCACCAATAACAATTCATTAATCCTATAAATCTTTAGAAAACTATACATCTATTGATCCTATAAATCATAGTTCAAACCATCAAAAATCACAATAATAGGATGAGTAATAGAGTAAAAACTAACAAAAGTTACTATGCAAACTAAAAAATGTAGTATGAAAAATAAGGTAACCAATCTTGAAATTGAGAGATGGAGGTAAAATTTAAAAATTTTGGAATAGCTATAGGTTGCAAGAAAACTGACAAAAAAGGAATTGTATTGGTTAATCAAGTATATCTGGACTAATTCATTTCAATTGGAACAATTAGTAGAGGAATGGCTAACATGATGCTCTATGTTCTAACGTGATATGGGTAGAGGGTCTCATCACATGTGGCAAATATGTGAGTGAACTAGAAGGTAACAACTTTAGATGGTGTGTGGGAATATGTAAAGGCTCCAATGAAGGCCTAGTCATAGACGTTTGGGTAATCTTGTTAAGAGGAATCTTTTGGTATTTTCAAAAAGGAACTGAGAAATGGATCTTGTGCATAATGAAGATTAGTATTGTCCAACGCAAAAAGATTAGCCAGAATAAAATCAACTGAAAAGGTGTGTAAAAGCTATTAGAGAATGACCAAAAAATCATTGCCTCAAATTCTAAAATAACTTATAAAAGGTTGACTCTAATACCAAATTAGCACTAATAAAAAATGAATTGTTTCAATATATATCTTATGTGTTACAATAAAAGAAATGCACCTATTTATATATAAGATTATTAAATTAATTAGAAAGAAATTTATATTATTATATTAATTATAAAGAAATTTAAATACAAATTTAATTAGTTTTTAAATATATTTACATATTTTAAGAAAGAACCTAGTGGTCTATCATAATTTAAGTTTGAAATTATAATGCTTACAAAATTCTAACCAATATTTGGTTGTCCTTTTTAGTTATTATCTGGTGGAAATGAATGGCACTTGGTTGAGCTATCTTCTACACCCCAAATTAAATCCTAAATTCTTCTAATAAAATAGATATAGTATAGAAAAGTAGGAGTCGATCTCACGAGAATTCTAGTTCGTCAATTGTCAAGAAAGAGATATTAAAGAAATGGGGGCTATAATGATACGAAATTATAATTTGAAGAAAAGAAATTAAATTCTATGCAAAATAAAAAGAGAATCATCAATAAGACAAATCTCAATTTACAGCCACTTCTACCATTGGAAATATGATCGATAATCAATAAAAAATTACTTTGTCAATCATAGATACGATCCAAAATTAAATTAAAAAATCATTTTAAGAAAAGAAAGACAACTGAAGGAAGATAACACAATATCTGTGGTTGCATTCAATCTAGTTGAACACTTTGCCTAAAAGTTAACAATTTCTTATGTAGAAAATTACAACTTCTAGTTGCTATAGAGATTAAAAGAATTGAATTTTTATATATTCATCAATTAATCTAACGACATCAATCATATTTCCATCAGTTGATGGAAGAACTTCATAGAAATATTGAATAAGGAGTTAGTCACTAATTTAGTGGTGTAGATAGGTTGCATACAGAGGCTTAAAGCTCTCTTAATACTCGAACTCGAGCAAAGTTTACTACTATGTTGTCTAATCATATAAATCTCCTTTCTAATGCTAGCTACCTTTAAAGTTGAAAAGAATATTTTCAAGAATAGTTTTCTCATCTCAATCTAAGTGGTGACACTTCCTACAATTAAATAATAAATCCAATCATGTGCGTCATCCTTTAAATAAAATAGAAATGCTACCATTTTTATCTCCTCAGTAACTCCAATTAGTTTTTATACCCATATACACTATGTGAAATTCCTTTAATTGTTTATGAAGGTCCTCTTCTGTAAAGCCATGAAAAGTCAAGAAAATATGAATTAGTCTAGATTTTAACTCAAAAGTAGTATTGACATCTAAACTTGGAAAAATACTGCAATGAAGTTATTGATCTAAATCTGGAGCGAGAATTTGTCATAAGGTTCAAATTATCACCATGTTTTCTATTATTTCACCAACTATAATATTATGCTGCTTTTGAATTTTTATTTCTTTCTTTAGCTTTTTCGCAGTCTTGTTGACTTATAGATTATAGTGTAAATCAACTTCCCTCGAAGATCTCATAACAATTATACAAACTAGGAATTCTTCGACGATAGTGTCAGAATTTAGCGGAGCTATTGTCTACACCCCAAATTATATACTAAATTTCTGTAATTAAAAAATATAGTATAGGAAACTAAGAGTCAATCCCATGAAGAATTCTAGTTCATCAAATGAAAGAGATATTAACAAAATGGGGGTTACAATGATACAAAATTTTGATAAAATAAATTAAATTCTATGAATAGGAAAAGAGAATTATTAATAAGATAAACTTCAGTTTACAGTCACTTCTGCCATTGACCATTAGTAAAATAATTATTTTGTCAATCATATATTTAATGTGATATTAAATACATGTTTTTTCATTAAGATTAGTTAATAAAAAATACATAATTCAATAAACCCTTTTTGTTTAACAACCTTAGATATGGTCTATAATTTAATTAA
Organism: Erythroxylum gracilipes; assembly: GCA_026413385.1. Taxonomy (NCBI): domain Eukaryota; kingdom Viridiplantae; phylum Streptophyta; class Magnoliopsida; order Malpighiales; family Erythroxylaceae; genus Erythroxylum; species Erythroxylum gracilipes. The sequence goes on from JANZLC010060103.1 coordinate 12,303, forward strand.
ACAATAGCTTTAAGAAAAGAAAGACCACTGAACTAGATAACCCAACATCCATGGTTACATTTAATCTACTTAAATACTTTTCTAAAAAGTTAGTAACTTCTGACGGAACAAATTAAAACAATTAGATGCAACAAAGATTAAAATAATTGAACTTTTATATATTTAATATTTAATATAAAAATGATCATTTCAATCAATAAATAATCGTGCATATTAGAAATCAATAAAAAAAGTCATAAAATAAAAACTAAAAAATAATCATGCCACTGATTACCAAACTACGTTGTCTTTTCACCTACTAACGGATAACTCACAATTTTTGCCTTTGAACTTGAACTACTCTAAGGTTCCATTTGAAGAACCTCATACTTCCACCCTTGTAATCATTCATCCTACTCCTACATCCACTAAGAATCCTTTGGTAAGCCTTGACAAACCTCCAACTCGCAAAACTTGGACTTAGGTAGTAAGGGATGTGAGACCAGAACATAAGCTAATGTACTATCCTACAAAAGAATAAGCTGATCAAAGAGTAGTCTCACCTCTACTAGAGATTCCGAAGGCAAAAGTTACTAAGTGGAAAGCCACATTGCATGGATTTTTCCTAGGCAAAATAATTTCTTTTCAAGTCATAAAGTAGTGGTCTTTCATAACTGGAAACTTCATGGATTAATTGATGTTCTTGTTATCAACGTGACAGCGCGTACCGAGTGCAGTGCAAAATTTACTTGACTCTGTACAATAAAATTTGTAGTTATGGTAAGTCGAGATCGAATCCACAGGAAATATTCAGTTAATTTTCGCAATGAAATTAATTGATGCGAGGAAAATAAACGCGCGGGGGGTGGGGGTTGTTTTAAAACAATTTAGAAAATTAAAATAAAAGTAAACTATCTAAAATAAATTAAAACAAATAATCGAAAATGAGAAAAGTGTCGAGTATAAGTAAGGTCTGGTTCTAGGGTCAATCTTGGCCTAAGTACAATCAAACATATTTCTTCATTTTAAAGTCTTTACAATTCTTTTCGGACTATTGATCTAAGACTAATAGAACGCTCTACAAATCTCAGTTTTCCCTTAGGTTGTAATTAATCAAGATACGATCATTAATTAAATCTAACTACTGAATAACCTAGGATACAATCTCTAGATTCAATTTGGTAATCGCATTATGAATTAGAAAACGATCAATATAGACAGTAACCTTACACGTTCGGGTTATCTAACCTAAGTTATGTTGTTCTTAACGATTAACGATCGTTAAATGCCACTCACAAATACTGAAAGTAACAATTACGAATTACAATTAATATTTTAACAGTAGGTTCGAAATAAAAACGATCAAAATAATATATTATGATCATTAATTCCAAAACCATCTAAATTAATACTAATAACACAACAATTTGAAAATAAATCATGACTTTAAAATGACAGAAATAGCTTAACCATGACTTGGTATTGATATCCACGTTAAACCGGTATCGAAAAATTAACCGATCATCTTCATTTTTATGCTCCAAAAATAACTCATAGTTTCCATTTCATGAAGCAGAATCACGTTACCAGCAGCTTCAATGTAGTAGCGTCCACTGTTCCTTGAGTAGATGAATTAACGCTGCGTTTGCTTAGCGTCTGAGGACGCGAGGACGGATGACGAGGACAGAAATTTTTGTCCTCCTGAGTGTTTGCTTACCGAGGACAGAAATTTTTGTTCCGTCCTCAGAGGA
>JANZLC010060127.1:0-14030 GCA_026413385.1 Erythroxylum gracilipes
AAGTAAAATGTTTTCAAGGTTTTTGCTTATTCTTTTGTTATAAACTGTTACCCACGAGCTTTCAAGCTCACCCCCTTCTGTCCCATCCTCAGGTGATAGCTAAGAGATGAAGTGATCAAGAGCCTAAGGGAATTGCTTCATTTGCTATTTTGTATTTTTGTAATAAGCCAATGGTGTAGCTTTTGATATGTAAAGAAGGTTTTTCAAACTCTGTTGCTTGAGAAATGAAATGATAGATTGAAGTAGTTTCGATTGTGTGTATGTTCTTTTGACTTCCTTGTTAAAAGAGTCAAGTTAGAAGTAATAAGATTGTTTTGATGTTTGACTACTTTTGGGCGCGCCACCCTTGTAGGATGATGCCTAATAAGGGTTCATGGAAATAACCCTACAAGGTAACATGCACGCTCAAGTCAAGTATGATGATATTCGCAAGAGTTGTGCTTTAGAAATAAGCGGGACCCAATATTTGTGGTATTAGAGAAAGAAGATGAACCGATGATGGTAAAGGAAATTCTATAGGATTAAGCTCATGTTGCATGATCTGAAGTTGGGCTCCGGAAACGTTGCCCAACAGTTTGTGGTATTAAGCAAGAGTTGGATTCTGGAAACAAGCGGGATCCAACAGTCAGAGTGAGAGAACGATTAAGAATGTTGAGGATATGCTCAGAGCTTGTATTCTGGATATTCAAGGAGCATGGGATCAGTATGTGGCTTTGATTGAATTTGCTTACAATAATCAGTATCACAATAGTATCAATATGGCTCCTTACGAGGCGTTGTACGGTAGGAAGTGTATTGGGATGAAGAGGGTCTAAGAATTGTCAAAGGCTTAGAGTTGATTCAGGATATCGTTAATAAGGTAAAATTTATCCATAGTAAAATTAAAGTAGCACAAGATAAACAGAAAAGCTATGCGGATCAACACAGGCAAGATATGGAGTATTAGGTTGGTGATAGAGTATTTCTGAGAGTATCACCATGGCAAGGTGTACTGAGATTTGGCAAGAAAGTTAAGTTAAGTCCGAGGTATATTGGTCCATATGAGATAATTGAAAGAATTAGACCATTAGCTTATAAGTTAGCCTTACCTTTGGAAATAGCTCAGATATATAATGTATTTCATATGAGTATGCTTAGGTGATATCGGTCGGATCCAACTCATGTGATACTGACTCAAGAAATTGAAGTCTTTAATAATCTGAGTTATGCTGAAGAACCAGTGAAAATAATTGGCTATCAGAATAAGCAATTGAGGAACTGAGTGATTCTATTGGTGAAAGTCCTTTAGAAAAACCATTCAAGTGAGGAAGCCACATGGGAGACGGAGGAGCATATGAGGAATCAGTACCCCTACCTATTTGACCATTCAGGTAAGCATTTTGAGGACGAAATTTTTGTTAGGAGGGGAGAAATGTAACATCCCGTTACTTATGTTAAGGCGAGAATAGTGAATTATGAGAAATTTGAAAATATACACAGTTTGTGGTATTGTGAGCATAACTTATAGAATACTGAATCAAATTATATGATTTTGGAGTCATTAGAAACTTAAGACATGGGTGAATAATTTTCCAAAAGTAAGTGTTTCCAAATTATTTTATTTTCCTGATGATAATAAAAGTACAAAGTTGACTCAAAATTATATTGTTAGAAAAATCAGAATTGATCAATTGGGTTAAGAAATTAGTTTCGCATTGTTTTATTATAGTCCAAACCTTAAGTACAAATTATTAATGAGGGTTTTGATATATGAATGATATGGTAATAAGAATTCGATAAGATACCCAAGATTGTCATTGAACATGTATTGTGCATTTTTGATATACATAGATGTGCATAAAGGCATGCTTATACATTTGTGCAAAATGTGATATTTGTAAATGTGTTGTGTACGTTATAGAGAAGCACATCGGACGCTAGTCGGACATTATCGGACCATCTAGGCAATAGCTTTCTTGGAGCGTACTGTGAGTCAACCTAGATGAATTTCCTAGGATTGATTTGATTTGATTTGTTAAGTTTCCAATTATTGAACTGTTGAGATTTGTTTTTGAATTTCAGACTTAAAGTTTGAGGAGTATATATTTGGGACTGTATTAGAAGTGCTCTGATTTATTTGGTAATTCTAATTGTAATATGCTATGTGAATTCTCAACGAAAGTTGAACGCCAGACTTAGGTCCGATGATTATGAAATTTTGACTGTGCTGTATAAATGATTGTGATACATGGTAAATTCTGAATTGATGCATTTCATAAAATACATGCTCAGATAAAGGCGTTGTGACCGGAGTAGCCATTATGAAAGTACTTGCACGTAGAGCTATGCTCCATAATATATGATTCTGCACGTAGAGCTATGCTCCGTGATATATGTTTCTAACTGAGCCCAATGGACCAGTATTTGTATATATGATAGGTACTCTGTCACAACAATAATAACGAATGTGGAGTCTCATATGCATCTATATTTGTATATGATCTGATTCGTAATGATTAAATGATGTGCCACGACAATGTGAGTATTTGGAATATACATGTTCTGTATGAATAATTACGAAATATGTTATTTGTATATGTAAATTCGGTGAAATCATCAATGATGGTTTACTCATTGAGTTCGCAAAATTCATAAAAATTGCAATCTGATTTTTCAGGTATGAGGCAGGAGACTTAGTGTTTATTCTGGATTAGAAGAACGTAAGTTATGGCTCAGAGGTCTGTCAATTGACGTTAGAGAGTTATAGCTTTTATTTTGTAGTTTTTGTTAGAACCTATATGAGGTTTTGTAAATATTTGTCTAATGGAAACAATGTAAACTTTGTGAATGAATACAATGAATGGTTTTAAAATTTGCTGACTTTTAAATGATGTTATTTGATGCTATGTGTAAGTTAGATTTGTCTTTGCTCTAACATACCATTATCATAGGTTATATACTTGAATGTTCCTGAATATTTGGGTATGTACCCTATGATAATAGGATGTTGCAATACATGTAACTTTTAGTTATTGTTGATTTAATGCTTTTTTTACTTTTATAAATATTATTGTATCTCCACAACAAAAGAAAGTATTAAAAAAATTTATATCCGCATTCGCATGTAAAAGAGTACAAAGTTTAAATTATTGTAACAATATTTTCCTTTTATATTATATCTATTATTAAATAATCATTATAAAATTTATACTTTTATTACAATAATAAAATAAGTTAATATCATAATTACTTTTAACGCATTTAAACTTTTATATCTTATATTTCATATTTACACAGTACATACCTTATGCATATATGTATTTATATAAATCTTAAAATGAATCAATCAATTTATTATGCATATATGTATTTATATAAGTTTAAAATGAATCATTCGCCTTTGCACTACTAATATATCAATGTCAAAAGAATATAAAAACAATATAAAAGTAATTGTAATTGAGTTTTAAAAACATATATTGATATAACTATTATATTGAAAATAGCTATTATTTTATTAAAACTAGAATTCATTTTAAAAATATTGTTGATAATTTAATACGTTTTTATAAATTATTATATTTATTAGATCAGTTATAAACATATATGTTTGAATTCTTAAATTATTGTTAATCCTAGTACATCAATTTCAAAAGAATATAAAAGTAATTGAGTTATAAAAACATATATTGATATGGCTCTTATATTGAAAATAACTATTATTTTATTAAAACTAGAATACATTTCATAAATATTTTTGATAATTTGATGTGTTTTGATAAATTATTATCTTTATTAAATAATTTATAAACATATACATATATGTTTTATAAACTTATACATATATGTTTGAATTCTTAAGTTAGTTTTGAATCTAATATATCAATTTCAAAAGAATATAAAATTAGTAATTGAGTTATAAATACATATAATGATATAGCTCTTATATTGAAGATAAATATTATTTTATTAAAACTAGAATAAATTTCATAAATACTTTTGATAATTTGATACGTATTTATAAATTATTAAGTTTATTAAATAATTTATAAGCATATACATATATGTTTGAATTCTTAAGTTATTTTTGAATCTAATATATCAATTTCAAAAGAATATGAAAGTAATTTAGTTATAAAAACATATATTGATATAGCTATTATATTTTAAGAGATTACCATAATCATTATAATATGTAGCTATGATAATATTGTTAGAATTATTCCCTACAAAGAAGTGGATTTAATTTCAATTTTGTAATTTTATTATAACAATTAATTATAATGTAAGTGTTACAAAACTACAAATTTAAAAGTTCTAAAGTTGAATTACTTAGATTTGAATTTTATTAAACATATGATTATATAATTAATTAATTAATTAGAATTTTTGATTCAATTGATTAGGAATTTGTAGGAAAATTCATTAAGTTAATTATAGTTAAGAATTTCAATTCAATTAATTACGAATTTCAATTTTACTTAAATCATTTATTAATTATTAAAAAGGAGAAATGGTAAAACCAAATTCATTAACTATTTAACTATTGTAATCATTACTATTTACGAATAATTATCCAAATATTTTTACAATAAATGATACAATGTACAAAAATTATGATAATATTGTGGTCATGACGGACAAACAAAGCTTGGACACTGGATACTGAAGATTGGAGTGAGAGAGTAGTTAATCATTGTACTTATTGCTAGGATCATTAACAATTAGGATCAAATCATATGTATGTACAAACATTATATTCAGTAATGTATTTAATAAATAATTAAATATACCTTCATCTTCATATATTTGATCAAAATAACATGCAGTTGGTCGATTATATTCACCTCCTCCGTATTAATATCTGTGGTTGTATTAATGGAAAATTTAAAACACAATATTAGGTAAGCTAATATAAAAATTGATAAAATTGATATATTAAAAAGAAAAGAATTTACCATCAATATTGTTATCATTTAACCAACTTTGGGCACACATAAGGGCTTCCACAGTATAAGGATGAAGTCGAACACGATGAGGAGAAATAACCTGACCACTAGTACTAAAGGCAGACTCCAAAGCAACGATGGATGCTAGAATAGCCAATAAGTCTCATACGATCACTTGCATGATCAGAAAAGCATTTCTATACTGCTTCCACGATGACAATATATTGAACTGCTTACCTTCAGTTTCAAGCACACAATGTTCGGTTAAATATTGACAAACTTGACATACATTCTTTTCTTCACAAATGATGAGAAAGTTTTGAGTTAAGCCTTTGTGATGCAAGTTTTTGAGTGTAATATAATTAAAGTGCCTAAATCTCTTGTGCCACAGCGGTTGATGAATCTATTTTGTGGCATAAGAGATTTGAGTGCATGACATATTATGAAAATACAAGGAATAATTCTTCTCAAGTATTTGACTTACACTAAGTAAACTCAAATTAATTTCAGGCACAAATAACACACCAGATATGTATTTGATACTTGTTTAAATATTAACAACAATAACTTCTTTGCCTTTGATATCAACAAGTTTTCCATTTCCATTCATCACTTTTGACTTGTCTGACTAATCTAGTTCCCTGAAATTGCTCAAATCAGGTGTCATTGGTACAACCACTATCAACAAGCCAAGTATCAGCAAAGTCACTTGTTGTATAACATGTAGCAACAAATAATTCTTCAACTTGATGTTGCTGCTAATTTTCTGCCACTTATGCCTGCTATCTTTGCTGATCATTTGTTTTTCTTACATACCATCTCCACATGGCCAAATTGCTTGCATGATCTACATTGCACACCTGGGCTAAACCAGTAATAATTCTCAAAGTGACCCTTTTTTATAGTGAGGATATAGAAGATATTTATTTTATCCTTCATTCTTCTCTTTATCCTTCTTTTCACCATGTTGCTTCTTCTCTCCACCTTGAGCTTTTCCCTTTGTCTTACAAGGAAAGCCCCTTCAATAGTCTTTTCTTGTCTCATTAATCTCCTTAGCTCTTGGGTTTGAAAGGTATGAACAAGCTCAGACTAAGAGATTTTAGTTAAATCCTTTAAGTCTTCAAGAGAAGAAATTTTGGACTCAAATCCTTCAGGTAAGCTCACAAGAACTTTTTCAATAACTCTTTGATCTGATAGATCCTCTCTAAGAAGCCTGATTTTATTAACAACTTCTATGAGCATGTCTGCATATTCTTTTATGGTTTCATTGTCCTTCATCCTCAAAATTTCAAATTCCCTTTTTAAGTTCAGAATTTTCATTTGCCTTGTTCTTTCACTCCCTACGTAACAGCCCAGACCACCTGTCCACAGATATTGTCCGCTTTAGGTTGCCTCTCGGGCCAAACCCCTCACGGTTTTGCTCTTTCCACCCTTGGAAAGACGCGTCTTCCCTGGTAGGGGAAGAACAAAACCGTGAAGGGCTTGGAGCCCAAAGCAAACAATATCTATGGGCGGGTGGTCTGGGTTGTTACAAATGGTATCAGAGTCAGTTCCTGAACCATTGTGCCAGCTAGGCTAGGCCCTAAAGGGGTGGATGTTGTGAGATCTCACATCAGTTGAAGAGGGGATCGAAGTACGCCTTATAAGGGTATGGATACCTCTCCCCCTCAGGCGCATTTTTCCAAAGGTGGGAAAAGAAAAACCATGAGGGCTTTGGCCTGAGGGGCAACTTAAAGCGGACAATATTTGTAGGAGGGTCATTTGGGCTGTTACAAGTGGTATCAGAGTCAGTTTCTGACCCGATGTGCTAGCGTAGGACGCTGGACCCTAAGAAGGGTGGATGATGAGATCCCACATCAGCTGGAGAGGAGAATGAAGTACACCTTATAAGGGTATAGATACCTCTCCCCATTAGACGCGTCTTCCCGATTACGAGAAGAGCAAAACCGTGAAGCCCTTGGAGCTCAATGCCAACAATATCTGTGAGAGGGTCGTCTGGGCTGTTACAAATGGTATCAGAGTCGATTCCTAACCCGATGTGCCAGTATAGGACGCTGGGCCCTAAGGGGGGTAGATGATGAGATCCCACATCAGTTGGAGAGGAGAACAAAGTATGCCTTATAAGGGTATGGATACCTCTCCCTCATAGACGCGTTTTTCCAAGGGTGGGAAGAGCAAAACCATGAGAGGCTTGGAGCCCAAAGCGGACAATATCTGTGGGTGGGTAGTCTGGTCTGTTACACTCTATATATGTTTCCTTTAGCTTATCCTAAGCTTCTTTTGGGGTTTCACAAGCCATAATCCTTGTGAAAATTGATTATGAGACTGCAACCTGGATATAAGACAAAGTTTTTAGAGTTGTTGCAACTTCTTCTTGATGAGCCCTTATTTGGTTAAGAGTTGGATTGTTTCGTAAAAACTACGGTTGCCTTTCAGTTTCAACCCATTACATAAACCAAGACCTCTCAAGTAAGTTTTCATCTTAACAACCTAAGCTTGATAGCTTTCACCATTAAAAATTAAGAGTGCAGGAGCCACAGAATTGTTAGAAGCCATGGATTTGAAGTGTAAGATTTTAGGACCTTTTGAGGAGAAGCCTTACTTTTTTTCTCTTTGTAAGTCACAAACACAAGCCTTCTAAGATTAGATAAGCTTTGATACCATTTGTTGGTTTTAAACAAAATACTAAGGAGGAGAGAAAGCAAAACAAAGATATAAAAATGGCACACGCATAGAGATTTGTCATTCATATTTATATATACATACAAAGTACAAGGTAGGTAACTATCCTTTTTGCTCCATCAATTTATCTCCCTAATTTTAAGGAGATTTACAAATTAGTAAACATAGTTACAAAAAGACATTTCATTCTCCACCAAATCTTACACTGACAATAAAAATATCACTACCTTAACACCCCAGTAGCTATTAGCGCTAAACTAGATGAGAGTAACAATTTTAGTTATTGAAAAATAACGTGAAACAACTATGACAAGGAACAATTCTATTTTCCTTTGAAGTATTAAAGTCAGAAGATGTGTTTTATCTATGGTTAAAATCAATAAATGATTCCATAATAATTCATGAGCACCCTGTAACACCTAATTAAGTTGTTTATCCCTTTCCTAGGATAGACGTTTAATAAATTAAGTACTATATAAACTAGTGATTGCCTATTTATGCAGGGATCAAACAATCCTTGGTAAGATTAACAGATCCAGAAATGGTGAAATCCAACGACAACATGCAGTTTAGTTTAAACTTGAGTTTTTACAAGTAGAATGTTTCTTACATGGTACAATAGGTTACGGGCTTGAATATTTTGAGTTGAAATTACGAAAGATGGTCCTCCAATTAGAGCTCAGAAAGCTAACCTAGACCATGTAACTTATCGCATCATCCAAGAATTTGGTACAATGATCCTAATCATAGTGGGAAACTTGACCGGGAAATGATCCTAATCATAGTGGAACAATTACGAAACTTTTTTGTTTGATTTCTTGAAAGTTAAGATCACTAAAATTCTATAAAATGATTAATACATAAATTATAATAAAAACATGAATCTTAATTCATATCTTATTCCAAAGCTTAATCATATTTTTGTAGTATCCCTTAAGTTGTTTCTGAAACTTGTTCATCTCAATCACCGTAATCACACAAGTGTCTGTCCACTAACAATATCTAGAAAATAGGTTGAAAGAATTTTATAACTGTTGCAAAGAGGGTTAGGCAAGGAGCACTAACTCTATTACAGCTTAAGCCTATTTATAATAAGTTTTGGACATTTTAATAATTTAATTAAAATTAAATTCTAATTTAATTAAAATTAAATTTTAATTACAAATAATTTTAATTAAATATCAATTATGTCCAAATAAGGTATAATATCTCATATTGATCCTTATTTATTAAATATCACGTATTTTTCTCAAACTATAAAATCAAGTTCAACTTTATAACAATATCTTTACTTTCTTCAATGCATTCTTCATGTGTGAACCATTAGGTTCTCAAATATATTGACAGTAGATAAAAATTATAACTAGAAATTATATTTAGGATTATATAATTTAAACACCTTTAATTTATCTTTAATTCTTTTCATAGATCAAGAGTGACATCTAACAACACTTCATGACCACCTAAATATTTAGGAATGTCAAAGTGGTTTTAACTAATATTTTCGTATAATTCAATCATTTCATCATACAATGTTCTGATTAGACATAATATATGGATTTAATATATATTTTATTGTGAGTCCATTCATATTAGTTCTCTACCATTAGCTATTGATTCAATTAATGACATTTGTAAACTATTTATAAACATCATTCCATTTTAGCCAAGGATTTCTTGAATCAATACTAATTAAGGACAATGAAACACTGCCCCTAATTACTTTAGGATTATGAATCCTATCTTGATCACTCAACTATCTCTGTATAATTCATGGTACATCTAATGACTACCGACTGAACTACCTATGATTATAATAGGTCATAAGTAGTATTAAAACACAACAGTCTATAAACAACATAACTTCAGAGATCTCAAGTCAAAGCATTACTTATACAGTCATGACAATGAGAATTTACATACATATACAAGTAATGTTTCAAATGGATTTTTTTTATATAGGGTTAATTCAAATAACTTATTCTCTAACAAGCACCCACATGTTTTTTTAAATATCTCCGTACTTCTGTCTATGATATCGACTACTTTCTTCATAAGAAAAAACATAACGTATACTAGTATTTTAATGTTCTATTAATGTTCAATCTTAGTAAAACAATGACTAGGAACAATTTACAGATAATACATAAATTCAATATCAATCTCATCATAATTTCATTTGCAATGTATAATTATCCGATAAACTTTATCATATACATCTAAATATGTATAAGATATATAGTGTTTTAAAATTATTTTTTCACTAAACCACATCTAGGGCATAAACCAACAATCTCCCACTTGCACTAAGTCAGTCTTTTTAAGTATCATATACCGTATCACCATAAGATGATTGTACCACTACTGAGACAGTAATTTAATAAGAAAATTCTACAAGATTCTTTATAGTGAGAACTTGCTTAAATCTTACAACTTTCATTTGAATTATCATCATAATTAAGAAAATTTGCCTATATAAATCATTGGATCTTTGATAAGACCTTAGCTCCTTTTACATGTCCAATGGCTTTAATATTCCATTGTACGTTACTATTTTGAACAATGCAAAGAACTATATCAAGTTCATTAAAGAAATTGTTGATTTAATTAATCATTTCCATTGAATAAAAAATGTATTATGATTTAGTTAGCAACCCTTGCCACATTGGAACCTTTCCAATCTTAAAATGATATTGTTATAAGTAAAATAGACCTTAATTAGGATTTACTTCTAAAGTTAATATCCTTATCACCTTGAACTCAAATATTAATTTATACATAGAATAATGGATACCTTTAATATTTCACAAGTATCATATATCTCAAATACTAAACATCTTAAATACATTATATATGTATTTGGACTTAGAATAGGTAACCAACTTCCAATCTATCTCTATAGATCTAATTCACAAAATTAAGTTATTACCTTTTCATATTCAACAAGAGTTGTTCTTAGACAGTTATATTTTCAACAATTAAAAATTAAAATTATTATTCTCCATAAGCAATATGTCTCATCATATTATTCTCTATAAGCAATATGTCTCATCATACTCCTATTAGAGAGGACAACTATACTCCCACTAACCTCCTAGTAGAAATGATTAATTCACAATCATCTCTAAAACAAACCTCTGAATTCATCATAAAAGTGAATCTTTCAGTATCTCATAGCCTTTCAACTATACAACAAATGTATCAACAAAGACACTAGTTCCAATTGGATGTCCTATTTTGAGATTTAAACTTTTCAAATTTCATCTTACTCCCATTACTTGTCTTGAGAACCATTCTCTTATAAGTATACATTGAAACAAACAAATTTTTTAATAGGTCTGTAAGATTATATCCAATTTTTTGGATATCTTATAACCTTTTATTATCTAATTTAGTCCTAAACTTAATGGATAATACATATTTCAACTAAGCATCACTTCCTTAAATCATTATCTCTGACTCTTTCAAAGTCTTAGCATTTCACATCTAATATGAAATCTTGCCAATTGATTTAATTGGAGCTATTGAAGGTAAGTCATTATATTAGGCATAGCTATAGAAGAAATAATATTGGATCATACAATATCTCATATTCCTCCTTACATATATCCATACTCTTATGGAATTTTCTTGTGAAGGTATTTACTAGAGAATCTCATTCCCTATAGATAACCAAAAATTTAAAACTTGCCGCAACAATCTCATCAAAGTGTTTCAACATTCTTAATGCTTAATTTCTAACTAGATTTAAATAATTTGAACTTTTCAAAATTTTAAATCAACATTTCATTTAATACATATGACTAAATGATGACAATGGTATTGACTGTTAAATTTATGCATGTGATGTATATTAGATATAATAACAATTCATAAAAGGATGATACTTAACAGTAATTTCAATTCAGATTTTAAAAATTATAAGTTTGAAAATAACTAACTATAAGATGATTAGTCGTCTTTTATATAATCTTATGAAAACTTATACCTTTTCCCTCATTTTTAATATTAGATTTAACACTCACATCATACATGAGATGTCACATAACCTTTATAATTTCTTACAAGCTTCATATGTTATAATACATAAACTTTTAGTATATATGTCCTTCATATTTAGATGCTTGATTAATATTGAAAATTTTCTACAATCTAACTAGTAATCAAACGTTAAAACATTTTCTTAAAAGGACTAATAGAGATTATCACATTGTATTTTATTCTATCAAATTTCTTATTTAACAAATAACATACCTCTTTTTATTACTTTAAAAATTTTGACACTATTACTGTAAAAGAAATTATATGTTAGACTATCTCTAAAGTTTATATTTCATAGTCAAATCTTATGATTTAATAATGGATAAGAAGATTTAACCTTACTACCTTTAAAAAACTAAATAAAAATATTTTCTCTTTCAAAGTTAAACTACTAATACATTTATAACCATGATCTTGATCAATGATTTACTTTTGTTTTAGGAAGCAATATGATGTTCATATTTCACTTTCTAATGCAAACAAAATTATATTTATTAGAACATATATCTAACATGATTATGTTCATCTATATATACTTAAAATTTTGGACATTATTAAAAAATAATTAAACAAAGTTAATTATTAGAAAAAATTATAAATGAAGCTTTATTCAAATTTTAGTTTTTGATTAAAAATCCACAAACTTTAAAGAACTACCACTTATAATACGATGTTAAGATATAAGACACTAATTTTTATTAGTTTTATAACAATGTCAAATCATATTTATCATATAATTTGGTATAAACTAAAAATTGTTGCTATACTATGTAATAAAAACAGAAGTTAATGTTCCATTATAAAGTTATGTTACATGTGATATTTTCCAAAATTGATGAATTTTATGGTTAAAAAATAAATTTTAGGTAAAACTTCAATTTTAGTGAAATTTATTATTTTTTAATACTTGATCTTAAAAAAATTATTAAAACGAGAAATTAACAAAAAGGAGGATTATAGAAAATGATATGTTCGTGGAATAATCAAAAGCATATACTACTAATGGAGAAGATAATCCTTTAAGAATATGAATGATCTTCTACATACCTATATGAGCCAAAAATAAAAAGAGAGTATATTGTTAAATCAAGTGAAGGAGATAAGAAGGATTAGGAGCTTCCAAGAAAATTAAGAAGAATCATTCTTTAGATCAAGTCATAGGTGATATTTAAAAAGGTAATTACTATATCTCAATTTAAAGGTTTATCTCATGTTCCTTTTATTTCTTGAATTTAGCTTAAGGTTATAGAAAAAGCCTCGAGTAATGAGAGTTGGGTTCCTTTTATAACTAAAGAGTTAAAATTAATTTGAAAGAAGTAATGTTCAAACTTTAAATCAAAAGGCCTTCAAATTATAAGAACCAAATGGTTGTTTATAAGCAATCTAGATGAATCGAGTATTACTAAGAGAAATAAAACTAAATTAGTGGTTGAATAGTAAAATTAACGGGGAGATATAGATTTTGAGAACAAATGATACTTGGATTAGAAGTCATTAAGATTATTGTTGGCATTTGCAACTTATATGAATTTTAAATAGTTTCAAATTGATGCTAAAAGTGCAGTCTTAATTAGTTTTATTTAAGAAGAATTTGATATTGATCAACTTTCCAGTTAGAAATTTAATTATAGACCTAACTATAATTAAGAACTTTCTAAAGTTTTATACAGTTTGAAACAAGATCCTAGCTTGTTATGGTAGGTTAAGATCATTTCTTTGAAAAATAGTCTTGCAACAGACAATGATGATGATGTAACAGTTTTCATTAAAAGAATACATATGACATTATAATTATTCAAATTCATATTAACGATATCGTCTTTATATAAATAATGAAATATTATATAAGGATTTTTTCAAGTGCATGATGGAGGAAGAGATCAACTTCTTTTTGAGACTTCAAGCCATTAGGGACATTCACAAGTGTCACAATAAAGTTGAATAACAATGAAGAAAGTAAGTTGGTTGATGCAAAACTTTTTTTTTTGGTAAATAAAAGAGCTAACAACTAGTTAGAACTAATAACAGGATTAATGTGCCGAGTGCAACTAACACCCATGCGATCATCATTGAGTGTTTGCAGTATCACATCCGGGGGTTGTTGAAAAATCACCATACCCAAAGACACCTCAGGTCTGATCAGATCCATAGCATCAGCTGTAGCGTTTCCTTCCCTAAAAACGTGATGAATCTCGACTTGCCAACTGCGTGACATCAGCTCCCGAATGTTGCAGATGAGAGCATTGTCTGTACTCTCTTGAATATGGTTATTAATCCATTGAATCACCGACATGTTATCACCCTCAACCTCGACCTTGTTGATGCCCATACTCCAAGCGACTTGCAACCCATCGAGCAGCCCCCACAGTTCCGCATTGG
>JANZLC010060286.1:0-14015 GCA_026413385.1 Erythroxylum gracilipes
AACGAAAAAGTTTACACAAATCAACCCCCCTTCTTGTGGTTTGATTATCATAATACTAACGTGTGATTCACTTCAATTCTAACCACAATTTATGTCAAACTTATTTGGAGAAATATGGAAAGCAAGGAAAAGAAAAAGATGAAAGGAAATTGAAGAGATAGAGACTTAAATTATGTGTTATACTGCTATCTCCTGATCTTAAATATCAATATATTTCAATAATAATAATAATAAAATAGCAGTGAAAAATAAATTATGGAGTGTAATCTATCTCTATACAAAATGACTTTTTTGACTCCTTTGTGATTGAAATTGTGTCTCCAAAAGTGGTTAGATGTTTTGCTAATGTTTACGATTTTTGCCCTTTCCATTTATCAATCCTTACCTTTACCTATAGCCTAATATAACTTTGAATAAAGTCCTTTTGATTTGTGCATATTTGTATTTCAAGTGGTGAAAAGTTGGTGAAAAGCAAGCATATGGTAGAATATTTGCATTAGAAGAATTTGAGTGAAATACTAAACTAATAAACACTTAACTGATTTGAGCGAAATCTGGTCTTTTAGAGTTTGCTATAATTATGCGTTAGTTTTTGAAATATGGTTGCCTTTAATTGACTTTGTTTTATTTACTTGAATGATTAACTCTAAAGTATTCATTGATTACAAAATTGTTTAACTCTGAAGTGTGCTCTATTTACTGTTGTGATACTTGGAATAAAGAAAGTTGATTAGTTGGGCAATTAATTGCAGAATGTGGTTTGTCGAGGACGAGCAAAAGATTGGTCTGGAGGAATTTGATAAGTTATTATTTTTGGGCTAACTTTGGATATAAAACTCTTTAATATGTCGAAATTTTTATTTAAAATTAATGGACTTTTTTTAATTGTTATCAGGTGATTTTGAACACATGGGAAATGAATTTGAATAAAAAAGATGTAAGAAAAGAAAAGGCAATTTGAATTTCTAGCTGGCAAAAAAGTTTTTGACTAAGCGTGGGCACGTGCAAAGGCAAAGTTTATCAGCAAAGTCTGATTAAACAGATTCGATAGACTTAGGATTCTAATTATTTTGGGAATCAAGTTGTTTTCTTTATGTGGGTATCTGCTACTTGATTTTATGGGAAGTGTATCTAATAAAATAACTTTAAGAAGAGAGGAAAAAAAACCCTTAGAGACATCTTATCTTTCACATTTTTTATTGGTTTTTTGGGACTTTTCGTTTCTTTCTAAAAAGGGGGCAAAGATGGAGACTAGATGTTCTACTATTTTTCTGTCAAGTTTCATCACTGTTATGAGTAGCTGAATCCTTCTTCTTGGTTAAAGGAAACCAACATTATCATCTAGTATATATGAGATTTTCTGAATGAAGTTTATTTCATTGACTAATATTTAGTGTCTTTCATATTACTTTTCATGATTGAATTGATTGATCTCTAGGGTGCACAACTAGGAATTGATTGATTTAATTTACATCTAGATTAGTAGGATTTGACATTCAATTTTGCTAATCCAAAGTGGTAAATAGTATTACCATCTTTTATGTTAGGGATTGGAAATTCTAAGAAAGATATTTATCTAGACTAAATACATATCGTTTATGTATTGTCTTGCTCACTAATTCTTTTAGTTCTTAAAGCTATTAATTAATCAAACTTAAGATCGTATCTAAGTTGTTGGTTAATAAGAGTGATTAGAATACATGTTCTATTCATTTAATCTTAAAAGAGAACATCATCCAATGAGTATTTGTTAATGGATTTAATTTTATGATGATCCATATTAGTTTGATAACGTAGGTGACTTGAAACCAATGTTTGTTATTAATTTTCCAAATTTGAAAATTTTTGTTTATTTCAAATTTTTGTCTTTTTTAATTTCTTTAAATCACATTAATTCAACCCCATTTGTTTTAGTTTTAACTCATATAATATATTTTGCGTGGGAACGATCCCTACTTTCCACTATTACATTAATTTATCTTGCAAGAAGTTGGTTTCTTTTTATATTTGGTTGCAGACGACAACATTACCAAATTTTGGCACTGTTGTCGGGGAATTCTTGACAGTATATGTATGTTAGACGAGTAGACAAGATAACTCAATTGTATTCGATTCAAAGATAGAAAAGACAGCCAAGAGGTTACGGAAGCAAACAAAATAGAGACAACAAGTGCAGAAGATGGAAAGAATGGCTGCCAATCGCACTCTTCATGAATTAGCTTCCCCTATAGATGTTTAACAATCCCATTGCATCAATTTTCTAAATTTGGGGGACAACAACACCTTTGAACTGAAGTCCGGGCTGATTCATTTATTACCAAATTTTCGAGGTCTACAGGGAGAGGATCCTTACAAGCATTTAAAGGAATTTGATGTGGTTTGTATAGGTATAAAGCCAATGAATGTGACTGAGGAGCAAATCAAACTAAGAGTCTTCCCATTTTCTCTTAAAGATGCTCAAGATTGGTTGTACTACTCTACTGTTGAAAATGTGCAAACATGGGCTGAAATGAAGAGACTCTTCTTTGAAAAATATTTTCCAGCATCAAGAGTTACCATTATTAGAAAAGAAATTTGTGGCATTTGACAACACACAGGGGAGACACTATACGAATATTGGGAAAGATTCAAGAAGCTTTGTGCTAGTTGTCCCCATCACCAAATAAATGATAAATTGTTGATTCAATACTTTTATAAAGGTCTTTTGCTTACAGATAGGAGTATAATCGATGCTGCAAGTGGTAGAGCTTTGATTGACAAAACACCGACAACTACAAGAGATTTGATAGCAAATATGGCTTCCAATACACAACAATTCGGGATACGTTCTGGCCATAGTTCAAATCACATAAATGAGGTGAATGTGAGAAAAGATAAGATGATCTTACATCTTTGGTGTGGCAACTTGCAGTTACAAAGAAAGAAGAAGCAAAGGTATGTGAAATATGTTTGATGTTGGGACACTCCACTGACGCAAGTCCGATTTTGCAGGAAGAAAGTGCAGAACAATCAATGCTGTGGGAGGGTTTGATGGACAAAATCAAAGGAAATATGACCCATTCTCCAACACCTACAATCTGGGTTGGCGTGACCATCCAAATTTGCTTTATGGGAACTCTCAAGGACAACCACCTACTATAAATTTCCAGCAATTTAGGCAACTATATGTACCTAGACAACATCAACAAATGGTATCCAATTTCGAAGGTAAGTCTTCTTTGGAAGATATAGTTAAATCTTTGGCCACTAACACCATGACATTTCAGAGAGATACTCAAGCTAGTATTTGAAATCTTGAAAATCAATTGAGTCAAATGGCAACAACCATCAATCGGTTAGAGGCACATAGTTCTAGAGAATTTCCAGCTCAACCAGAAATTAATCCCAAACAAAGTGCCAAAGCTGGCATGTTGCAGAGTGGTAAGGAATTGAAGGAATCATTTCCAAAAATCTCCAAGAGAGAAGTTGAAGAAGCAACAAAGGAAGCACTTGATCATCCATAAAAGATGTAGGCAGGTCTGCAAAATTTTGTTGTACAACCCCCTTTTCCTAGTCGATTCACCAAGGCAAGGAAAGAGGAACAAGAGCAAGAAATATGGGAGACTTTCAGCAAAGTATAGGTAAATATTCCTTTACTTGATGTCATTAAACAAATCCCCCATTATGTTAAATTTCTTAAGGAACTTTGCACTTCTATACGAAAATTAAAATTTGATGAGAAAGTGTAATTGGGGGAGAATGTTTAAGCCATATTGTAGAAAAAAAGCTACCACCTAAGTGTCAAGATCCAGGTATGTTCACTATCTCTTATAAAATTGGTGATTTGAGAATTGAAAAAGCTATGTTAGATTTGGGTACATCAATAAATGTCATGCCTTATGATGTTTACAAGTCTTTAAACGTAGGGCTTATCAAAGAAACTAATGTAGTGATTCAATTAGCAGATCATTCAAATGCTTATCTAAAGGGTGTGTTAGAGGATATCTTAGTTCAAGTGGGTGAAATGCTTTTTCTAGCTGATTTTTATATTTTACAGATAGGGAGTGATGATGTATCTTCTTCAACTCCAATTTTATTTAGAAGGCCGTTCTTAAAAATCACTAAAACAAATATTAATGTTCATGATGGATCATTGAATATGGAATTTGATGGAGAATTAATTAAATTCAATATATACAATGCCATGAAATTTTCGGATGATGAGTAACCTGTTGTTTCTATAGACTTTATTGACAATTGGGTGCAGGAAAATTCATTATTAAATGGAAGAGATGAACTTGAAACAATTTTGGAGATGGGAGATGCATTACAGTGGCAAGCAAATAAAGAGTGGTTACTGCCTAACAACAAACTTGAGGTGTTATTTTGTCATTTAGAGAAAACCAAGCAAGTGATGAAGGAACTGTCATATTTGGAGCTGTCACGAAATAGCTACAAGCTTTTACCTTCGTTGATTCAGCCACCTACATTCGAGTTGAAGAGTTTTCCTAGCCATTTAAAATATATATTTTTGGGTGAGCAAGATACGGTACCTGTTATAATCTCTAATAAACTCACTCTTTTATAGGAAAATCAATTAATTCAAGTGCTAAGGTAACATAAAGAAGCTTTCGGTTGGACAATGGTTGATTTAAAAGGTATTAGTCCCACTATTTGTATGCACCGAATATTGATGGAAGATAAAGCCAAGGAGGTAAGACAACCCCAACATCGTTTGAATCCACCCATGATGGAGGTGGTAAAAAAGGAAATCTTGAAGCTTTTTGATGCTAGAATCATTTATCTCATTTCAGATAGCAACTGGGTAAGTCCAGTCTAGGTAGTTCTAAAGAAAAATGGGGTAACTATGATAGAAAATAATGATGGTGAGTTGATGCCCACTCGTATTCAAAATGGGTGGAGAGTTTGCATATATTATAGGAAGCTAAATTCGGTTACTAGGAAAGATCATTTTCCACTTCTGTTTATTGATCAAATGCTTGAAAGACTTGCAGGTAAAACTCACTAGTGTTGTTTAAATGGTTATTCAAGGTATCACTAGATTTTGGTTGCACCAAAGGATCAAGAGAAAACAACTTTCATATGTCCATTCAACACCTTTGCCTACCGAAGAATGCCATTTGGGTTGTGTAATGCACCAGCGATATTTCAAAGGTGTATGGTAAGTATTTTCTCTAAACTTGTGGAGAATTATACGGAAGTTTTCATGGATGATTTCACGGTTTATGGGGAATCTTTTGAAACATGCATTATCAACCTTGATAAAGTGCTTAAATGTTGTATTGAAACTAATTTGATTTTAAATTATGAAAAGTGCCATTTTATGGTTGATCAAGGCATAATTTTGGATCATACAGTCTTATCTAAAGGAATTGAGGTCAATAAGGCTAAGATAGATGTTATCAGATGTTTACTTACCCTATAACTATGAGGAAAGTTCGCTCTTTTCTTCGTCACGCAGGATTCTATCGACAATTTATCAAATATTTTTCAAAGATTGCGCACTCATGTGTAAACTACTCCAAAAAGACGTGAAATTTGATTTTGATGAGCCATATAAGATTGCATTTAATGAACTTAAGGAGCGACTCACTACAGTCCCAATTATTTAGCCACTAAAATGGAACATTCCCTTCGAGCTAATGTGCAATGCCTCGGATTATGCAGTTGGAGTAGTTTTGGGGCAAAAGGTGGACAAAGCACCTTATGTCATTTACTATGCTTTTATGACACATAACGATGCTCAGAAGAATTATTCTATAACGGAGAAAGAATTTTTGGCTGTAGTTTTTGGGTTGGAAAATTTTAGTCTTACTTGTAGGGTACACGGGTGATCATTTATTCAAACCATGCAGCTCTAAAATATTTGGTGACTAAGAAATAAGCAAAGCCAAGGTTGATTCGGTGGATCTTACTCCTACAAGAATTTGAGTTGGAAATACGCGACAAGAAGGGAGCTAAAATTTAGTGGCCGATCATCTCAGCAAGATCACTCCAACCAATACACTTAATGGTCTCCAAGACGAATTTTCGGATGAAAGTCTCTTCGCAATTCAACAGGTAATTCCATGGTATGCTGATATACTAAATTTCTTGGTAACTAAGTCCTTACCTAGTGATTTATCTAGAGCTAAAAAGGATAAAATTAAATGAGAGGCTAAATATTACATATGGGATGAACCTTATCTTTGGAAAATTTGTGCTGATTAGATTATTAGAAGGTATGTTGTAAATGAAGAAATTCCTTCCATATTAAAAATTTGTCATTCATCTGTGTGTGGGGGACACTTTGGCCCCAAAAGAACAGCTCGTAAAGTTCTTAAATGTGGACTACTTTGGCCTAAGCTATTTTATGATTCTTACATGCTTTGAAAGTCTTGTGATCGTTGTCAAAGAACAGGTAGCTTGGGATCGAGAGATCAAATGTCACTTACTAACATTCTGGTATGTGAGATTTTTGATGCTTGGGGAGTAAACTTTATGAGTCCTTTTCCCTCTTTCTTTGGTAAGAATTATATTTTGCTTGTTGTGAATTATGTTTCGAAATAGGTTGAAGCCAAGGCTACTTTGTCTAATGATGCTAAAAATGTTATAGATTTTGTCAAATCTAACATTTTTGTCAAATTCGAAGTACCTCGAGCTATCATTAATGATCGAGGGACCCATTTTTGTAACAGAATTTTTGAGGCTTTAATGAAGAAATGTGGTATCACACACCAAGTTTCTACAGCATATCACTCGTAGACAAGCAAACAAGTTGAGGTGTCCAATAGGGAGATTAAGTCCATATTGGAAAAAGTAGTGAATCCGAACAGAAAAGATTGGAGCTTATGATTAGATGATGCCTTGTGGGCATATCGGACTACTTACAAAACTCCAATAGGCATGTCGTCATACAGGTTAGTTTTCAGTAAACCTTGTCATTTGCCAGTGGAAATAGAACATAGAGCCTACTGGGCTGTGAAGCTGTTAAATATGGATTTAGTAGAGGTTGGTAACAATAGGAAGTTGCAATTGCAAGAGTTAGAAGAGATTCGTAATGAAGCTTATAAAAATGCAAAATTATAAGGAAAAAAACTAAAGCTTTTCATGCTAAGATGATTTTTAGGAAGCAATTTTTAGTAAGACAAAAAGTTTTTCTTTATCATTCAAAGCTTAAGTTATTTTTGGGAAAATTACAATCTCGCTGGCTCGGACAATTGATTGTTACTAACATATTTTCTCATGGTGCAGTAAAAATTCAAAGTTTAGACACTTCCAAGGTGTTTAAGGTTAATGGACACTGTCTGAAACCGTACTATGAGAACTCTCCAGTTGAGAATATGGTAGAGATAGAGTTGGTAGCCCCAATCTATCTTTGATCATGTAAGTCGGTGAATATGTCCAGCTAACGACTTAAAAGAAGTGCATTTAAGGGCAAACCTTAAAAGAAAATTCATGTTCAATGTTATTTTTATTTTTCAGTATTTATCAATTTTTAATTTGTTTGATTTGTTTTGTTTCAGTTGTCAATTTTATTCCATTCCCTTTAGTATTTTCATTTGTTAATATTTTCAATTCTATTAAAAAAAATTGCCTTTCCTACCTCCCACTGTTATTTTACCGCCCATCCCATTTTTACCTCCCCACTTTCATTTATTTCTTGCTCTTACCTTCACTCATTCACAATTTCACACACCTACTACTGAATTAGTGAACACCTGCATCTTTCCAACAAAAAACCCAACCTTTTACCCTTCTTCTCACCGTAACCCACCCATTTCCCAGTCAAAATTTATGTTGGTTTTGTGTTTGAATTTTTGTGTGTCAAGACTGTAAAAGCAGAATGATTGGAACAATGCCACGAAAGAAGAGTGATTCACGCATGTTAGCTTCACCAATCACGTCATTTGTACATACCTAACCTTCATCGAACACCATGACTGCAATACCAAATCCATCAATCCTTCCAATGTTCGAACCAACACCAAGCCCTTTAACTAGGAATCACACTCAGAAAGGTAAACAAGTCGAGAACTAAAGCCAATGGAATTCAAGAAGTGGAGCTTTCACTTCTTTTCAATTGCCAGAGGACAACCAAATATTTATGCAACTAACCTAACGAAAAATCTATCCTTGTAAGTATGTTCTTACCGACACTCTTGAAGCTTTACAATGTCGTGATTCTTTTGGGCAACTGGTTGGACAAATTTTTTGGAATGTGTTTGATAAAATTGACTGCCCTGCATATGTTGAATTAACAAGAGAATTTTACAGCACATTTCAGTTTAATTCTCATGGATGATGATGTTAAAAATGAACCATTTATAAGTTCCCACTGTGACTATCATAGTGATTTTCATGCATTTGATTTATGGGCTCAATGGTCCGTTGACCCTCATCCATATAATGCCAGTGCATCTAAGAGTTCGTATTTAAAAAAAAACCTACTTTCAAAATCATACATCGACTCATAGCGTATAATTTTTTAGGGCGTCAGGATTCTGCGGGACACTTTCTAAGGCTGAATTTTATTTTTTGTGGTGTATGGATAGACAAATTCCTGTTAATTTGTGTTTTTGGTTTTTAACGCAATTTCAATCTATGTTAAACAAAAAATCCAAACCATTAATATTAGGGTCCTACATCACTCAATTGGCTATTAATTGGATTTATTAGATCCTGATAATAGTGACATGATTGTGGCTTGTGTCATAGAACCTTTGGATATGGAATGTTTGTGCAGGATGGGAATTGTGGACATGAGTCATGGAAGGATATCCTTCACTAATCCGGGCCCAGTTGTCCCTTCCAACCTACGTGAAACCACAAAGAGTCAGGTTGTCACAGATACCCCGAGTAGTAGCTAGCCTTCTCAAGCCAATTTGGACACTCGTCTAACTCGACTGGAATGTCGGATGCATCGCATGGAGCACACTCTGATGGCATATTGGGCACATCAAGGATTCCAACCTCCTCACCCACTAACCCCATAATTTCTGCGCTCAACTAATAGACAAGCTTTCTTTTCTCTCTTATTTTCTATTTTCACTTCTTTTATCTTATATCATTACATTGAGGATAATGTATGAATTAGGTGTGGGGGTGGGGTATGTTCCAAATAACCGATAGTTAGGAATCTTTGTTGAAAATTTTTGAATGGTTATTGACTTATTTGCAATTAATTAGCCAACTTCAACACTTTCTAAACTTCCATCTTTAATAAATTAAGTAGTGCACATAACTTGAGTTAAATTTATTTTAGGACAATAGATGTCACTTAGTTAAGAAATACAGGTGTATGCACTTAGTCAAGTTTTGGCAATCATATGATTAAACATGGTGTATAATTATGGTAAACTGCATTAACCTATGAGTTTTTGGGCCTAAACGATTGAAACATCTATATCAATCTGTATTTCGTTGATGTGTGATTATCTTCTAAGGTGAATTTTTCTCTAGAACTTGCTTGGAATCGATTTGAGACCACATCTATACATGTGTGCACAAAAATGATAAATGTCATCTTTGTTTTAACCCTTTAGCTTAAAAAGGCAACCTAGTTCAATATCCTTTGTTAAACTTTTTGAGCTGAACTCTTTTTCTTGATAAACCCACAATAAACAACTAAAACCTCTCATATCTTCACCCATCATAAATGTAAGCAGACATTCTAACTACAATTCATGTCAAACTTATTTGGAGAGATATGGAAAGCAAGGAAAAGAAAAGGATTAAAGGAAATTGAAGAGATTTAGATTTGAATTGTGTTTTATACTACTATCTTTAAATATTGGTACATTGATGACAAAAAGAAAAGAAAAAGAAAAAGAATAATACAATAGTGAAAAAAAGTTATGGAGTAATTTATCTCTACGAAATGACATTGTTGACTCCTTTGTGATTGAATTTATGTCTCCACAATTGGTTAGGTGCTTTGCTAATGTTTATGATTTTTGCCCTTTTCCATTTATCAATCCTTACTTTAACCTATAACCTAATGCAACCTTAAATAATGTCCTTTTAACTTGTGCATGTTTGTATTTCAAGTGGAGAAAAGTTGGTAAAAAAGCAAGCATATGGTAGAATATTTGCATTAGAAGAATTTGAGTGAGATATTGAACCAACAAACAGTTGAATGAATTGAGTGAAATCCAATCCGTGAGAATTTTCTATAATTATGTGCTAGTTTTTGAAATATGATTTCTTTAAATTGACTTTGTTTATATTATTTATATGGTTAACTCTATGATATTCATTGGTTACAAATTGTTTGACTCTTGAAGTGTGCACTATTTACTGTTGTGAGACTTGGAATAAAGGAAGTTGATTAGTTGGCCAATTGATTGTAAATATAGTTTGTCGAGGACGAGCAAAAGATTAATGTGGGGGAATTTTATAAGTTGTTATTTTTGTGCTAACTTTGGATATAAATCTTTTTAATATGTTGAATTTTTTATTTAAAATGAGCTTGTTTCTTAATTATTCTCATATGGTTTTCAACACATAGGAGATGAATTTGAATAAAAAAGATGTAAGGAAAGCAAAGACAATTCGAACTCTCAGCTTGTAGAAAAGGTTTTGACTAAGCGTGGGCATGTGCAAAGGAAAATTTTATCTGCAGAATCTGATTTGAATACAGATTCGATATGCTTAGGATTTTTATTGTTTAATTAGGGAATCAAGTTGTTGTCTTTTAGATAGGGATCTGCTGCTTGATTATGTGGGGAGTGTATCTAATAAAGATAACGATAAGAAGGAAGAGGGAGGATATCTAGATACATCATCTTTATGTTTTCTATTGGTTTTTTCTGGTTTTGGGCTCGAGTTTTCATATTTTTTAGAAAAGTGTAGATATGGAGACGATATGTTCTGCTATTCTTCTGTTGGGTTTTACTTCTGTTATGAGTAGCTAAATTCTCCTTCTTAGTTGAAGGGAACCATGTTATCATCTAGTATGTGTGAGATTTTCTGAATAAAGTTTATTTCATTAATGAATATTAAGTGTCTTTCGAATTGATTGATCTCTAGGGTGCGCAACTAGGAATTGATTGATTTAATTTACAGCTAGATTAGCATGATTTGACGTTCAATTTTGCTAATCCAAAGTAGCAATTAGGATTACCATCTTTACGTTAGGGATTGGAAATTTTAGGAAAGATACTTATCTAGATTAAATATGTACCGTATGTATATTGTCTTGCTCGCTGGTTCTCTTGGTTCTTAAAGCTATTAATTAATCAAACTTAAGATCGTATCTAAGTTGTTGGTTAATAATAGTGATTAGAATACATGTTTATATTCATTTAATCTTAAGAGAGAATATCACTCAATGAGCATTTTTTAATAGACTTAATTTTAAATCGATGATCCATATTAGTTTGATAACGTAGGTGACCCGAAACCAAGGTTCGTTATTAATTTTCTAGATTTGAATATTTTTGTTTATTTCAAAATTTTTGTCATTTTTAATTTCCCTAAATCACGTTGTAGGAAATTGGTTTCTTTTTATATGTGGTTGCAGGTGACAAAATTACCAATTTCCCAACAAAATCTTGAAAGCATCCTTCATATGTTAGGTGGCTATCAAACATAGATTAAGAACTATAGATCGTATCAAGATTGTCCAGCCAATTGATTTGAGTTGTGTACCTTACAATCAAGTTGAAGAATCCTATAATTACCTCTTCTTTAGTTATTAATTCTCTTTTGTCTATGGAACAACCTTCTGGCTTGCTATAACTTACATTAACAACAAACTTAATGGTTAAGTACTAAGGAATAAGCAATAAGAATTCATATCACTTATGAGGTTGACCTTACTTTGTTTGAGATATCCTTTTGTTATAACATTACATTATATGGGAAGAAATATATCCTAAATTTTCAAAAAAAAAATAAAAACAAGGAACATTGATAGTTAACCAATGATAGTTCAACTAGATTCGGGAGATCATGTTAAATAAGGTATCATTTCAAATCTAGTTAATGGTATGACTCACATATGGAACCTCCTCTAGTTCTAATTAGGATGGATTTTGGTTCCTGATCACACATATTTTGATACTTGTTTCTCCTCCTAAAGGATACTAGTATTTGTTTTTAATTTAGCAAATTGTTATGGCTTTAATATTGATTTTAAATGCTTGTAATCACCTTTTAAGGTGTTCTCAATAATGCAATTTCTTTTAACTTAAAAAGGACTTTTTAGATATAGTTTAACAAGGATTCCTAACTGCCTTTTTAAAGACCCTTTTATATATAGAAAGATTAGGGTTTACCAAATCATTAACTAAAATTTAATTCTAAATTATTGGTTAACATCTAACTTTAATTATATAATTAGAATCTAATTTTAATAAATTTAAATCTCACATTTTTTCTCTAAGTTTCCAAACTACATAGTTAAGTTCTACTTAATTAAAATTCATATTTTTCTCTTCAATTGCTCTATATGTGTTACTAACTAAGTTTTTAATATATTATTATGATTATAAAGTATAATTAGAATTCATAATTATGATTAGATAAATTAAGATTTTTTAATTATCTTTACTTTTGTTAATAAATAATTGATAATTATAAATTAATATTGCTTACTATTAACATTTCATGACCATTCAAATATTAAAGCAATTTGATTTAGCATATTTGTACATAGTTATAATGTATGTTTTTCATCATTTTTCTATATAATAATTCAGTTAAGCATAGAGTATGAAATTATTGTTGTATTCTATTCAAAATTTAATCATGATCATTCTAAACAATTAGTAGCTGATTTATAATTGATATTTGAAAATAACCTTTTTTATATCTTAATTCATTATGTTCAAAGAACTCTTAAATCCTTACTAATTAAGAATAGTTGAACATTCTCACTAATTGTTTTAGAGTAACAAATTCTTTGTTGATTTACTCTATTATCTCTGTAATTTATAATATATCAAAATAGTCATAATTGAGTTGTCTTAAATAGAATAGGGCATAAGTAATATCAAAATATAATACTTCCTATATAAGATACTTTGGTAATCTAATTCTAAGGATTAATTATACAACTATCGCGATAAAGACATCAATCGACGCACTAATAATGTTCTATTTAAGATTCACATTAGCATTTCATTTTAGTGACTTATTTTCTAATAATCATTTAAAATTTATTTAAAAAATTATTTTTTAGTTTATGAGATTAATTACTTTTTCCATAAGGATAATAGATTTAAATATATATATAATTTTGGGATTTTTTAATTTAGTATCAAAATTTTAAAACTTTTTAATTTAGTGACTCGCTATTTAAAATTTATACAAATCAATTCAAAATGTTATTTTTTATTGATGTGGCTAATAGATGGACATGTATGTGACATTTGGTAAATACGTTACATTAGTAAAAACAACTTTTTAACCTGATTTATATAAGTTTTAAAAGGTTAGTTACTAAATTTAAAACTTTTAAAAGTTTGATACTAGATTTAAAAAAAAATCCTAAAATGTTAGGCACTGTTAAATTTATTATCCCTTTTTCATAAGAAAAAAATATATTATATGCGAATTTTATAACTCTATCTATATCTCAATCTTGTAGGCATTGTCATTTATCTTCTCTAACACCTAAAACGGACTATCACCCCTATGATCCAAAGCAAAAACACTAGGCAAAGCATCAAGAGAGTTAGTGTTAGAAACTAAACACTCTCTGTAGCTCACCACTACTAGTGTTATTTTCTCTCCAGTTACTCTCCTAAAGTCTTTTCTCTTAACAAACAAGCTCACTTTTCTCTCTTGTTTTCTCTTTCTAAGCTCTTCTCTCTTGCACATCTCACTTTCTTTTCCTCACCTGTGCAGTCACTCACTATTGGGCCAAACTTATTTTTCTTTTGGGCCTCTTTTCTTTCTTCACTTTTTTCGTTCTCACTACCCGAACCCTCCTCACTTTTACTTGATTTGATCTGGTCCAGGTACAATTCACGAGGTGATAAAGGTAGTAGAATGAAGTTCCTACCCTTAAACTTAAAGGAGTATCTATT
>JANZLC010060364.1:0-14007 GCA_026413385.1 Erythroxylum gracilipes
TCATCAAAACCAGTCAATTCTTTTCTTATCACTTCTCTTAAGGCACAAAACATCTATAATATAATTCATATACAAAACACTCATTTAAAATTCATTTTCATGTTTCTAATTTCCACCAAAAGTTCTGGGTCCAACACTGCTGCATTGTGCTGGTGTGAAGGCAGTGAAGGTTCTGGAGGCCGCCTGTTGGTGAGTGAATGGAGGTTGCTTTCATGGAGGGATTGCTTGCGTTGTTGGGCATGTAGGTAGGCCGGAGCCAAGTGGGGGCTATGTCTTTTGTGCGTGGAGTGGAGAGTGCTGGCTATGTTGTTGTGAATGAAGGATGGAGATTGAGGCGATGAGTGAGTGAGTGGAGTAGTGTGAATGAAAGCTTTTTTCGTTGGAGTGGCGTGAATGTTTTTTTTTTTTGTAGGTTATGGTCTTATTGCTTCTTATTTTTCTATTTTTTTAAAAACGTTGAACCTGGAGGCTGCATCGTTTAGCTGGTGAATGGAGGCTTCTTTGTCTTGTAATGTAGGCTATTTTCTTTTTAGTCCGTGAGTGGAGGCTCCTTATTTCCAAAACACACTAAACCCTCTCGTTTTGATCCATGCATTTTTGTCTTCTTTTTTAAAACATTGAACCTCTTTTTGCTATTTTTCTCACGTTGTTTTGTTCTTTCTTTTTAGAATAACACCGAACCCTCTCCTTTTGTGCTTGGTTGGTTGCGTTGTCACCCAATGCATAGTCTTCAATTTGCTTTTGGTGTATGACGTTTTGTGCATTCCAAAATTGCTAACTTTTTGCTCTATTTATCCAAAAAAATCCTAACATTCAAAGGTAATATAAAAATAGCAATTTAGCATAATATCTATCCCAAAATATTTCACAATTTACCTACATTAATGCATCAAATAAAAGCCTATCAGTATCTCTATCAAATACCCCCACACTTGAACTATTGCTTATCCCCAAGCAATTTAAACACAATAAAAAAATTCATCAATTCTTTTTCAAAGAAAATCGAGTGTTTGCTTTCATTTAAACATTAGCAACTCAAGCTTTGAGTTATTACATATATCGTAATTTTTTCATCAATGCACATAAACAAGGTCAAAAGCAGACACCATTGATCAAAGGCACATATAAAATTCAAATAGATTTTTCTCACATTTTCGCTCAAATCACTTAAGTGTTTAGGGTCAATGTTTTACTCAAGACTCCCTCTAAAGACTACACTACCATAGGCTTGCATATTCACCAATTCTCTACCACATAAAATACACACCAACTTGGATCAAAAGGACTTATATTTAGGGTTGTAATGGGGTTTGGGTTAAGGTAGGATAAAAAGGTCATGGGTTAATTCATAAGCGTTAACAAAGTACTAAGTAAAAGGGACAACTAAATACAAAGTCTAGGATATGCAAATGAATACATGGGACTACTATTACTCATCACTAACTAATGCTACTATGTTTGCTTCTTTTTATTTTTCTTTTTCTTTCTTTTATTTTTCTTTCTTTTTCTTTCTCTTTTTTCTTTCAAAAAAAGAGAAAACAAAAGTAGCATAAATCAATAAAATATGAGTAGGAGTACCTCTATAAACATCTCAAAGTAGCAAGTAAGCTCAAAAATTCCCAAACTATAAACCAAATGATCACTTAGCACTTTATTATACTAGTAGAGTTTTGGGTTTCTAAGTGTTTATTTTGCAATAAAAAAGGGTAAAGGTTCAAAAGGGGCTGCAAGGGATAATGTATAAGGTGGGTCATTTAAGCTAATGAGTTTGAAACAAAGAATGCCTTCATCATTTCCATAAAGCATGCATCTTGTAGTTTCAAACCGATTCAATGCAAGTTCTAGAGGTAATCTTCCTAGGGGAGTATCACACACAACAATAAAAACAATGAAATGAATATAAAACGCATTCATGTAGGTTCAAAACCTCACATGTGCTTATGTGAAAACCCATCAAAATTTTATACATTACCTAATCACGGAAGTATCAAATTATTGACTGTGTTTATGCAACTAACGACTTCAATCAATCCATATGATTCACCTTCCACTCAAGTTGCCTAATTAAAATTCAAGCACACAACTCAATCCTCAATCCAACTACTATGACATAATGACATGGTTCAACCTTCATCACAGTTCAAGTGCAAAAATGCAAAAATTTTAAAATTGATCCCACCCCCACACTTAAATGGGACATTGTCCCCAATAACCAAAAAAAATAAGGAGATGAGAACATAAGGACTCCCTGGATCAAAGAGGGCTCAGCGACTTAAAATCAAAATTCACAGCTCCAATCTTGCATTCCTATCAAAAAAAAACAAAATAGGTAAAAAGTAAATAAGGTACTTAAATGAAAGTAATAAAAAGAAACTGAAACAACAAAGAACTAAAACGAAAAGATACGATTGGGGTGCCTACCAACAAGTGCTATGTTTAACGTCAATAGCTCGATGTAGCCATTTGATCACAGGTCCTTAAGTGAAATGCTTGCAATGTTTCTTAACTCTTTACCATAATAATGCTTCAATCTTTGCCCATTCACTTTGAAAGTTCTTCCATCACTTCCTTCAACTTCAATTTCTCAATAAGAGGTAACATTTTACACAACAAAGGGCCCTGGCCATCTAGAGCGCAATTTACCTAGAAAAAACTTCAATCTCGAGTTGAAAAGCAAAACTTTCTCTCCTGGGACAAATTTTTTTCCTCATGATGTGTTGTTCATGCCATTTCTTAGTTTTCTTCTTGTAGATTTTCGAGTTCTCATATGCTTCATTTCGAAATTCTTCCAATTCACACAACTGAAGAGAGCGATTTTCAACTAATTTTTGCCAATCAAGATTTAACTTCCTAACTGCCTAATAAGCCTTGTGTTCCAACTCCACCGAAAGATGACAAGCTTTTCCAAAAACCAAACAATATGGAGACATTCCAATTGGAGTCTTGAAGGCCGTTCTATATGCCCAAAGAACATCATCAAGCTTGAGAGCCCTGTCTTTCCGGTTAGGGTTCATCGTCTTCTCAAGAATGTCCTTGATCTCTCGATTTGATATTTCAGCTTGTCCATTTAACTGTGGGTGGTAAGGTAAGCAACCTTGTGACGAACTCCATATTTGGTTAAAAGATTACCTAGAAGCTTATTGTAAAAGTGGGTAACTTTATCATTAATAATGGCCCTTAGAGTGCCGAATCTTATGAAAATGTTTTTCTTGAGAAATCTGAGAACAACCTTGGCATCATTTGTTGGTGAAGCTATGGTTTCAACCCATTTTGATACATAGTTCACTGCCAAAAGGATATATGATTATCCACAAGATTTGGGGAAAGGTCCCATAAAGTCGATACCCTACAAATCAAAGAGTTATACCTCAAAAATGTTGGTCAAAGGAAGCTCATGTCGTCATGAGATATTACCCATTTGTTGACATCGGTCACACTTCTTAGTGAAAGCATAGTTGTCCTTATGAACCGTAGGCCAATAGAATCTAGATTGGAGAAATTTTGTTACTATTCTTATTAGGCCAAAGTGACCTCCATATGGTGATGACTGAAAATATTCCAAAATTGCTAGGACTTCATCTTCCAGGATACATCTTCAAATCACTTGATCGGGGCCTCTCTTGAACAGTAAAGGCTCATCCTATAGATAACTTTTCATATCAAATAAGAACTTTTTCTTTTAGGATGGATTTAAATCTGGAGGAATCAAACCTGTAACTAAATAATTCACCACATCGGCAAACCATGGGAGCTTTTTATTGACTCTGAATAACTGATCATCTGTGAAAGTCTCTTAGATAGGTGTTGATGGCTTTGATTCCTCAATCTCTAATAGAGATAAACGGTCGGCAACTGCATTGTCTGTCCCCTTTTTGTCTTTGATCTCCATATCAAACTCTTGCAAAAGCAACACCCATCGAATGAGTCACAGCTTGGCATCTTTCTTTGCAAAAAAATATCAGATTGCCGCATGATTTGTGAAAACCATAACCTTGGACCCAATGATATACGACTGAAAATTATCCAAAGCAAACACAACCGCTAACATTTCCTTTTCTGTAGTAGTGTAATTCTATTGGGCATCATCCAAAGTCCGGCTAGGGTAGTAGATAACCTTGGACATTTTCTCTCGCCTTTGTCCTAATGCTGCTCCCACTACGAAGTCACTCACATCACACATAATTTCAAATGGTTCTTGCCAATCAAGTATGATCATCACAGGAGCTGAAATCAACTTTTTCTTGATCAACTCAAAAGCCTTCAAGCATTTCTCATTGAATTCAAATTTCACATCCTTCTCTAAGAGATTGCACTATCTTGGAGAAGTCTTTGATGAATCTCTGGTAAAATCTTGCATGTCTAAGGAAACTACGGATACCCTTTACATTTGTCGATAGAGAAAGCTTTTCAATAGTTGTTGTTTTGGATCAGTCCACTTCAATGCTAGGGGCAGACACTTTATGACCTAACACAATTCCTTCCCTCACCATAAAATGACATTTCTCCCAATTGAGTACCAAGTTGGTATCCTGATATCTTTTCAACACTAGAGATAGGTTATGTAAGCCCTTATCAAATGAATCACCAAAAATAGAAAAATCATCCATAAAGACTTCAATGAAATTATCAACCATATCAGAAAAGATAGCCATCATGCAGTGCTGAAATGTAGTAAGAACATTGCAAAGACCAAAAGGCATGCGCCTAAATGCAAATGTGCCAAAAGGGCAAGTGAATGTGGTCTTTTCTTGATCTTCAGGTGTTGTAGCTATTTGGTTATATCCCGAGAACCCATCTAAAAAATAGTAAAATGCATGTCCAATAAGTTTGTCCAACATGTAATCTATAAATGGCAAAGGAAAATGGTCCTTCCTAGTGGCTTTGTTCAACTTCCTATAATCCATGTAAACCCTTCTTCTAGTGATTGTCCTAGTGAAAATAGTCACATTGTTATCATCTTTAACTATGGTGAATCCACCTCTTTTAGGTACAATCTGAGTAGGACTCCCATGAACTATCAGAAATTAAGTAAATGATTCCAGCCTTAAGCCACTTCTGAATTTCGTTCCTAACCACTTCCTTCATTGCTGGGGTTCAATTTTCTTTGGGGTTCAATGCTAGGGGTGAATGACTCCTCTATAAGAATTTTATGCATTACAATAGAAGGAATAATTTCCTTAATGTCTAAAATTGACCAACCCAATGCATTTTTTAACTTCCTTAACACCCTAAGCAATTTTTCTTCTTCTAAGGGAGTCAATGAAGATGAAATAATGATAGGAAAAGTTTGATTAACACCCAAGAATGCATATTTCAAATTTTCAGAAAAAGGTTTCAAATCAAGTGCACATCTTTCACATCACCAACAACATCAGCATTAGTCATAAAAAAACAAAGGCTCAGTTTGATCTTCAAGCATTCAAAAGAATCCAATACCATCACAAAACAAGTAACCTCATCATCCAAAGCATCTTTTCTAAACATACCTTCCAAACATATCAATAATGGGTCTTTAGATATAAGGAAAGGAAAAGATGTTACCACACAAGAGGATATGACATCCACTCGGCTGCAAGTCGGTGTATTACTTGGATGTTTGAGCGATTTGTATATGTTGAACCTCACCTTCTCTTTATTTACATACAAGGTTAGTTCCCTTTGTTGCACATCGATCACTACGCCTCTGATAGCTAAGAATGGTCACCCAAGTATGATCGGGATCTCCTTATCTTCTTCCATGTTGAGCACCACAAAGTCCACAGGGAGAATAAATTTGTCTACACGAACAAGAACATCTTCTACAATACCTTGAGGATAAGTGAAGGAATGGTGACAGTGTGTGTCGAGTGCACTGCAAAATTTACCTGACTCTGCACACTAAAATTTGTAGTTGTGGTAAGTTGGGATCGAATCCACAAGGAATGCTCGGTTAATTTTCGTAATGAAATTAATTGATGCAAGAAAAGTATATGGGAGGGTTTTGGATTTTAAACAGTTTAGAAATTTAAAAAAATTAAACTATCAAAAACAAATTAAAACAAATAATCAAAAATGTGAAAAGTGTCGAGTATAGGTAAGGTTCGGTTCTAGGGTCAATCTCGGCTTAAGCACAATCAAGCATATTTCTTCATTCTAAAGTCTTTACGATTCCTTTCGAACTATTGATCTGAGACTAGTAAAATGATCTATAAATCTCGATTTTCCCGTAGGTTGTATTTAATCAAGATATGATCATTAATTAAATCTAACTACCGAATAACCTAGGATATGGTCTCTAGAATTAATTTGGAAGTCGCATTATGAATTGAAAAATGATCAATATAGGCAGTAACCTCACACGTTCGGATTATCTAACCTAAGTTATGTTGTTCCTAACAATTAACGATCGTTAGATGCTACTCACAAATATTAAAAGTAACAATTACGGATTACAATCAATATTTTAGCAGTAAGATTGAAATAAAACGATCAAAATAATAAATCAAGATCATTAATTCCAAAACCATTAAAATCAATACCAACAACACAACAATTCGAAAATAAATCACAACTTTAAAATGATAAAAATAACTTAATCGTGACTTGGTGTCGATATCTCCGTTAAACTGGTACCAAAAAATTAGCTAGTCATCTTCATTTTTATGCTCTAAAAATGAGTCATAAATGTCATATGCTCACGATGAACAAATGAAGTGCTCAATGATTTCTGCACAATCTTCAAGTCTCCTTGCACCGACACTGTAGATGGCCCTCCAACGTCTCAATGCTTCTCATGTGCCGCCCCTGTTCATTGCTCCACGTTGCTACTGCTTTTAATGTCCCCTTTGCCTTGTGTTGCGTCTGTGCCGCCTCTAGTCTCCTACTGACCTGTCTCTCTTTGTTCCTCCACTGTTCCTGTAAATGACAAGACAAATAAGTTTGTCAGCCCTTTAAAACCTTCCAGGTTATGCTTCAGCCGACTATCCTCTTTGTCTCTTGTTTTCTGTGCTCTCTCCCTGTCGGCACTATTCACCTCTCTGCAGCTAAAAGATTGTTGCAACAATTAAAAAAACCTCGCCACTCTCGTCTATTATGTTTGCGCCGATTACCCTTTACATGTGTGCTTCTGCTGTAGATTGAAAAGACAATTTAATATCTCTCACGTTCTAAAACCCTCTCCTATGCTCGACTTTTTGTCTTCGGCGTTTGTTCCTAAGGAGGTGTGTCGGCACTCACGACTCTATAGCCATCCTCTCACCATTTAAAAATAAGTTGCCCATTAAAACCTCGGGAGCTGGGCTTCTGTACCTAGTCTGTGTCAAAGAATTTAAGCTCTTTATTTAAATAGAATCAATTTAAATAAAAGGTTTAGATTTTCTAACACAAGTTAATTACAGAGTACCTGAACCAGAGTCCTCTGAAGGTTAAAACCCTTGGCTCCTCACTCAAAAACTCTTGCTCCAGCTCATGCCAACACTGTTGATTCGATGGGCCCATTTAATGCCCTCAAACCTCTAAAGCCTGAGTCTATACGTTGCGTCCTCTTAGCCATCGTTTGTTTCTCATCTGTTGTAGCATGCCTCTTTGCTGATTGTTTATGTACTGTTTATTGCCTCTACTATTCAATGACGAGACAATTAAGTGTCGCTTTCAACTTAAAACCTTCTCCTCTCTTGGCTGCTTGTTCTCTCTGTCTGCGCCTCAAAGGACAGCT
Source organism: Erythroxylum gracilipes (assembly GCA_026413385.1). NCBI lineage: Eukaryota > Viridiplantae > Streptophyta > Magnoliopsida > Malpighiales > Erythroxylaceae > Erythroxylum > Erythroxylum gracilipes. Next base: position 7,694 of record JANZLC010060364.1, read on the forward strand.
TGCGTTGATTTCATTTTTTTGCCCCTCATTTAATTTGCTTCTCCACGTGTTGCCTGCCTGTTTTGCTTGATTTTTAATGCCTTAAGCTGCTCCTTCATTTTCCAGCTCTTTACTGTGCGTTTTGCACCTAACCGCAGTGCACTATTCAATCATTGGATAGTTAAGTTTCAACACATTTAAAAGCCCTTATGCTCGCTTGTCCGTCTGCGTGACTCTCCTGATTTATTCCTCTAGCGCTCCTGCCTTCATTTTATTTCTCTTTTATGAATAGTAAAATTGTATTCATCAGTGGCAAAAATAAATATACATCAGTTCAGGGGCAAACCCCAGTCACAAAACAATGGGAGGGAATGCAGCGGAGCCAAATCTAGGAGAAAAACCCATCAAAAAAATTACTACAACAAAATTGCACCAAGGAAAATCAGCACAGGACAACAATCTAACCAAGGCTACGTAAAACATCATCAAAACCAATCTCACAGAAACCACAACTTCCTTCCCTCCTTTTCCAAACAGCCTCTCCAAGAGTCCCAGCACATCCATAGACATGCATGGGAAGGGAATCCCAGGAGATAATTGGAAGAAAAGAGACTGAACAAAATGGGAACTCATAATGCAACAACACAATGAAGACACCCATGCCGGAGAATCCCCTCCTAAAGACCAATAATCGCTAATCAAGGAAAGGATTAGAAGCATATAAGATCAGGCGGATAAAGTCTATAAAGAACCCGATACATAGTAGTTTTAATTTTCGCCTCCATGTCCATCCTAGTCACCAATGCCCCTTCCATTTGTACCAAGTTTCGACATTGCCAAATAATGTAAACAGTGGTCATGAGAGCAAGGCGAACCGCTTTACTCTTGATTAGCGCACCCGGATTTCAAAGCGCTAGAAAGTGTAGTCATGGATCGCGAGACTCCCAACCAGCAGCATATGGATGACCAGAGTGCACTAGTGATCGGGCATGCAAAGAAAAGATGGCTTATAGTTTCCTCCGCTAACCTGCAAAACCCACAAAATTTGTCAAGTTCAAGGAAGTGCAAGTTGTCCTTCGTCGGAAGACGGCCACGGGCACCAAGCCAAACTATGACGGAGAATTTGGGCGGAATGTAATTTTTCCATATAAGAGTCATCCATGGTTTGTGGGAGTGAACCACTCGTAGCATATCATAAAGCTTTTGGAAAGATGGCCGATCATGTATACAAGCTTTATGGACTCTCCGTATGGTTCAGGAATACCCCCACATTTATCAACTAGCTTATCACGAATACTCGCCAATTTTTTCATCAATGGCGAATCCCGGGCTGCCATTCCCAAACTGACTGCCCACGGAGATATTCCTCATGGATCCAGCGAACCCACAAGGAGTCAACTTTAGCATGAATATTCCAAAGGACTTTGGCTAAAAGTGCATTGTTCCATAGCACGCCATTTTTCAAACCCAAACCGCCTTCCTCTTTGGGTGAACAAACCGTATCCCAAGCCACCCGGAAATGCTTGCCTCCCCAAAAGAAAAGGCGACAAATTGCCGTAATTCGGTCCATAACAGCCAAGGGAAGAGGGAAAGATTGCATCCAAAAAGCAAGAACCCCCTGTATTACAGAATTGATCAACTCACATTGCCCTGCATAAGATAGCGACTGTCCCTTCCACACCGTGAGATAGCTTTCAACCACATCAAGTAGGGCTGAAAATTGTGCCACCGATACTCTCATTGGCGCAAGGGGGACTCCAAGATAACGAACAGGGAAATCCCCCAGAGGATAACCGACAATCTGTCTAAGGCACTCCTGTTCATAGCCATGCACACCTGCGATATAAATGGAAGATTTCTCAATGCTCATTCTCAGGCCAGCCACATACTCCAGGTGGTGCAAAGCATCAACAAGAATACTCAATGATGGTCTGTCAGCACGGCTAAAAAGCATCAAGTCATCCGCAAAAGCAAAATGGGAGAGCTGTAACTTCTGGCATTTTAGATGGAAATGGAAACTTGGAGAAGCCGTCTTATATCTCAAAAGGCGTGAGAAGTACTCCAAGCCAAGGAGGAAGAGAGTCGGCGACATAGGATTACCTTGGCACAAGCCTCGACGACCATGGAAATGGCCATATAAGGAGCCATTGAGTGAGATAGAATAAGACGCTGAAGAAACGCACTCCATAACCCATCCAATGAAAACCTGAGGAAAGCCGAGGCACTCCATCATCTGCTCTAAGAAGTGCCAATCAAGCGTATCATAGGCTTTGGTGATGTCGACTTTCAACATACAGCGTGGAGAAATCCTCTTCCTAGCATAACCCCGAACAAGTTCTTGGTCCAAAAACACATTATCAAACATCGAACGGCCAGGAATAAAAGCTGCTTGGGCAGGGTCAATGAGAGGACCTACAACTTGCCGCATACGCTCATTTAGGATTTTTGAAATGATTTTGTAGACCACATTCAAGCACGCAATGGGACGGAACTCCTTAACTCTTGTAGCATTGGAAACCTTCGGTATTAAGGAGAGGACAACATGGTTTAGTTGTTTAAGGAGACGCCCCAAAAGAAAGAACTCCTACACAGCTAGTATAACATCTCCTCCCACAGTGGACCATTGTTGCTTAAAAACACCGCTGAAAAACCATCCGGCCCCGGGGCTTTAGTATCACCGATATTAAACAAAGCATGCTTAATCTCCACCTCACTAACTGGCAAGGTAAGAAATAATCTTGCTAAATCATCCAAAAGAGGCCCCCTCCTAGCAATGTGTTCATCAAGTTGCCCCATGGGGGCAGCGGACCCAAGAAGGTCTTGATAGTACTCAATAAAGCAGTGCCCAACTTCAGCTAGCGATGTGGTCGTGGAACCATCATCCTTGACAAGAAAGGTAATGGTATTCTGTTTGCTTCGTTTCCTGGAAACGGCGTGGAAGTATTTGGTATTTTTGTCCGCCTCCATAAGATGAGTACATTTGGCTTTCTGCTGAAAGAAAAGACGCTCAGCTTCCATAAAGAAACCAGCAAGCTTCCTCTGCTGTAGCATGACCTGATTTAATTCAACATTGTCCGGCTGAGCAATGGCCACCTCGTAAGCATGCTGGAAACTCTCTTGGACAGTCCGAGCTTGAAGAGTGATGTTCGCAAAAGCTTGCGAGTTTAGGGACCTTAAGGCTCCTTTCAACTCTTTCAACTTCTGGCATAAGATGAACTGAGCAAAACCCAAGTACTGCCGACTCCAAGCATTGGCCAAAACCGAAGGGAACATTGAGTGGAGCATCCACATATTGAAAAATTTAAAGTATTTCTGTCCACCAAGCTCCATACCACTAATGGTGGCCACAAAGGGGCAATGGTCAGAATCAGGGCGCATTGGGAGAAACTGGGCTGAACAATGTAAGTCGGTAGAAGTTCAGGCTTGGTTGAAGAGTACGCGGTCCAGTTTAGCCCAAAATAACTTCTTGTTCCAAGTATAAAAATCCCCACAGCTAGGAACATCTTCTAAGCCAAGAGAGACTCGAAAATCCAAAAATTCTTGTAGGTCATAACCCGAAGGCAACACGCATCCCAAGCGTTCAGTTGCAGAGCATACGCAATTAAAATCCCCGAGAAGTAACCATGGCTGATTGCTATGGGACATGAGCATCTGAAGCGATTGCCACAGCAGACGTCTCTCAGTGACACTATAAAGCCCATAGACCACCGAAACTACAAAGGAAAACCGGGTAATTAGGGAATGGACCTCCACATGTATGAATTGAGCACCAATCTCTAAGATTCTGCAATCATAGAAAGTCGGATTCCACAGTATACACATGCGCCCATTGGGGTGATAATCAAAATTATGGTAGTAATTCCATCCAACAAAACGATGCTTCATCATAAGTTGAAGACTAGTTTCCGAGAGCTTTGTTTCAATCAAACCAGCAAAAGAACAGTTATGTTGCTTCAGAAGAGAAGCAACACTCTTTTGTCGCGGGGCAGAATTTAGGCCCCGGACATTCCAGCAAAACAAATTCATGGTTTCGGAAGAGGAGGGCGACCCCCTCCCACCCCCTTCGCCTTATGAGAGCTACTCGGAACTGCAACCCAAGAGGAACCTACACCGATACCCTTTTGTGCTGCCAAACCAGTGGAACCGACCTCACACCCCATCATATTAGAAGACTGATTAAGAGGCTCCTGAACAGTTAGAGGAGGATTCTGACTAGGTGCAGGAGAGCTGGTGGGTAAATGTATCGGCCCCTGTTCCCCCAAACCTTGGATCGGGACTAAAGTCTGGTGCGCAGCCAAGTTCTGATCAGGAGGGTGAGGAGAGGAATTAGAATCTGAAGGAAGGACGACAGGTGGATGCACTAACGCCGAAGGAGCACCTGCAGCCTGCTCTACATTGGCAACTGCTGCATTAGGGGAGGCGGAAAAATGTCCAAGGGTAGCATCAGGTAGGACCTCCTCCACCGAAGTAGGACTCTTCTCCAGCAATTTATCAGCCTTAGCAATCCTCCGGGAAGGATGAACCCCAGCAGGAGCCGAACCATTCTTACACTTAGAATGCCCTTTACAAACAAAAGGTGAGTGACCAAAACGCGAACAATGACAATAATAGGCCGGGTACGTCTCAAAATGAACGTGCTGAAGGAAGGAGGTACCATGCGGGAGTTGCACTTCAAAGGCAGTCACAGGGGGTTTAGATACATCTATCTCCACCAGTAATCGTGCAAAGCCCAAACGAGACTTAGTATTAGTCACTTGATCCGTACAAATAGGCTTCCCCACCCGGGAACCGAGCTTGGATAAACCCCTTTCCGTCCAAGCCTCCAAGGGGACACCCGGGAGCTGTATCCATACTGGGACAGTCATAAATTCCCTGTGGTTGAAAGTAAACCCCGATGATAATTTTTTCAAAATGAGAGTCTTCCCAAACATGACATACGGCCCACCAGCGAGTACACTCAAGCGATCCTCCTCAGAAACAAACTGAAAAATGAGCCAACCCCGACTATGCGGAATCAGCTTACATTTCGCTGGCCATGAAGCCAATAACTGTTCCAGCGCTTTCATCCCGGGAAAAGGCCCTGTGAAGCATCCTACCAAGCAGTATCCCCATTCTTGCTCTAAGACCAACACGTCTTCTGAACCAAGAGTCACCTTGTCATCCACAGGTAGGCATTGAAGTTTCAATCCCTTGTTGAGGTCACGGTTGCTACGGAAGAGGCTAACATAGGATTTCTGAGCGGCTGCCCCACCTTTTCCCTCTTGCGGAATTTTTTCAAACACCTGATGGGCATTCTACCCAGCTGCCGAACTTTCAGAATCCAGAGGAACAGAAGCCTCCCTATCCCCTTTAGTTTCTATGGTCTGACTTAAATCCTTGCTCCCGAGATCAATTTCCACATCAGCTGCGGAGGCATCCTCCTCCCCCTGCTGACGGGAACAAGCAGTAGGACACACAGATGAGGGGTTCAAACACATACCTGAAGAGTTTACCTGCACCGGACTGGTGGCTTGGAAGCACTCTGCCGTGAAGTCAAGTCCTTTGGGTCGTCGGCGCCCTATAGTGCCACGCCGGCACCCCAGTAATAGACCCCCTTTTGCAGGAGTATAAAATCGCTTACGCGTCCCACCCTCCACGGTTGTAGAAGTTAGGCCCAGCTGTAGCTCGTAGGCCAAAAATCAGCACGCAGGGTGCAAGAGAACCCCAAAACCCTATGACCCCAGTCGTCCACCTTGGCGCCTCTCCCGTCCAGAAATCAGTGTTAGGGCGAGAACAATGTCGTAACAGTCGAGAGCCCCACAACCCTAACCAAAAATAGGAGACACAGGCAATACCAAAAATCACCAAAACAAATCACCGCAAGACTGTTAATGTACAGCAGCAGACCCACGACCATCAAACCCAGTAAACCATGCCGCAAGAAAAGAGACAAACACCAACAATGAGTTCGGCAACCTAGGAGCAAGAGACACCTAGTGAGACAAACACCAACAATGAGTTCGGCAACCAGTGTTTTCCCGGATTAATAGCATAACATGTATATACGCTTCCTTATGATATATAAAAAAAAGAGAGGTTCTTTTTCTATTTAAACGGGAAGAAGACATGTGAGAAGATTGAGAAGGGAAAAATCAGAATGTTAAAAAAAGAAATTAAGGAAGTAGGGCTTTACTTTTTTTTTTGCTACAAAGGAAGGAAAACAACAACAAAAAACCTTAGCTAACGCAGGGCTCTACGGTATTGGATGCCATGCTGGTCACGATGAAGTCAGTCCACAATTGACATCGGAGTCTCGATAAGCATATGAAGGCTTGGACTGGACATCTCTGCAATAG
>JANZLC010060387.1:0-14005 GCA_026413385.1 Erythroxylum gracilipes
TCGACAATAACATGTCAAAACTGTTACTAAAGCATCATATCTTTAGTAACATGGGCTGTCATAGCATACTCATTAGTATTACCATTCATATTTAATAACACTTATCACCTGTTACCGTATATCATTTTTGTTGTAGTGAGAAAAGAGTATATTGTTTCATATTTTGTAAATGTCAGCCAGTACAATTAAAATAGGGCCACTCTAGGATTCCCTATAAAAAACTTGCCAGCTAATCATTCAGTAATTCTCAAATGGTAAAATTTACATCTTAAATGTTAGATTGTTGGACTCAGCAAGCATTTAGGATGACAAAGTTTTGCTGGATCAAATTGGCTCGTATCAAGCTAGCTAGCATCGCGGAGACATCTTACGAAGAAGATGAGTGGTGGAGACGACAGCGCTAGGGCAGTCTTCGTGTGTCTAGGGCTTTTTTGGGGAAGAAGCATGGTGTTTGCCAACTAGATTAAAGAAATCCAAGGCTAAAACAAGGTTGTTTAGTAAGGATAACACTAGCCTAAGATTGAGATTAGTATAAGAGTGTCTGAGAATAAGTTTAAGTTTGATTTAAACCAAAATAAGTTACTCTTAAATTAGAATAAAAGTTGTTTGAGAATATGGTTAATGTAATCCTAAAAGTTGAATAAAATTTATTTTTTGTATAGAACAATGTATTTTTAATTTAAATAAATTAAATTTTATACTAAACAATAATTTAAAAATTATTTTAAAAATCAAAATTAATTTTAAAGTAAATTATTTTCCTTAATATAATTAAATTAAAAATTAGATTATTCCCAATTAATTTTTAGAAAATAATTTTCTATAATTAAAATTAATTATATTTAAATTTTAATTAATTAGATTCATTAAAATTAAATTTTTTGTTTTTTTAAGAAAGGTATTTCTTGGTTAAAGTTATCAAATTTAGTTTAATTGAAATAAGTTAAACTTATTATTTTATTCATTTTGAAATTATTTTTATTTGAATAATAAGTTTCTTGATTTAATAATAAAGATATTCTTCCCATTTAAACTTCCAAATGGACACCTATATGTCATAAATAGAAAAGATTTTACACCAAACTATCAAATTACTAATGAAACTAACATTTTGAATTGAACTAATAAGGTTTTAGAAGGCTGGTTACTCAATTGAAAAATTTTAAAACAACAATCTCAAAAGGCTCAATCCTACATGATACATAATATAATGTCTCAACCAAATCTTGCAATTCAAAATACCTCACTTTATCATTTGATAATTCCAAAGAGGCTTACTCACTCAAATATGAGATAATGATACTTAAGTAATTGAAAAATATGTAGAAATATGTGCAAAGGACACCTAATTGTTTCCTAATGCTAAAGCTAATGAAAAAAACAAGTATTTATAGGGTTTTGAGACCCCTATTAGCTATTGAAGACAAGAACTAGTCGATATAATAGCTGGTTGCAGATTATTGGTTAATTAGTACTATAACATATAAGTCAATCAGTGTGCATTGAATACAGTGATTTGCTAGCCTTTGAGACATTATTCAAACATTAGGCATATTGTCAACTAATATAGCACATTGATAAACCAATACATTAACTAATGTTACTACAAACTCTCAGCACGTTAAATTTGATAACTTTAACTTATATTGATTAACCACTAACCTATATAGGTCAATCAATCCCTCCTCACAAAATATGATTTTAACAATTTCAAATGCTTAAATTCAAATTCTTAATGCAATTATGATTTAAACATTTCCCAAAATTTTTCCTAAAAAGTGCTTGAAAGATTAAGGGGATTTTCTATTAAAACCAAAAATTTCAATGCCTCTTAATGAATGAAAAGATTCATGCAATGAAATAAAAAAATGTTTATATATTATGAGCCTTTTAGCACATCAAAGTGACTAAATGAGATTATAATTAACAGTACAAACTAAAGAATTACCTTGATATCCCTTATTTTTCTTTTGTTCTTGACTTGGTCTTTAGTTGGTAAGTTGCAAACGTAATCTTTTTTTGTATTTCATGAACTATCTTCTTGAGTTTATGATTACATCTTGTTTTCATATTCCTTCTCATCAAAATAATAAACCCACCAGTACTACTTATTTCTCTTTTTTTAGAACTAAATGATTTAATTAATGAAACAATAGCTAAATACAAAGTTATAGTAGTTACAAGGCTAACAAAGGATGTAAAAATAAGCAATCCATAAAGGGGAAATGTTAGGACGATATAGGGGAAATCATACTACAAGTTCCAACTAGCACACTTTTCAGGAGAAATTAGACTAGGCATATTCTAAGCAATGGCATTCATCCTTATCTTATTTTTTAGGTTCCATATGATAACATCTAAGCTAGTGGATTCATTGGGAAATAGCCTTATGTTCCTTTCACATTACATGTAATATATTAGATCCCAAAGGACATTTTGAAGAAACATTTGTTACCTTTATTGCGAAGATGTAAACTAGAGGCTAGAACCTCTTTTAGTTTAACAATTTCTCCCTTTTTGATGATGATAAAACATTTGTGATATTAGAGAGCAATATAGAAATTAAGCATACAATCAAGATAGAAATTATCTCCCCCTTAATTCATGCATATTTTATAATGCAGTATCAAGAATAAATGATCTATTTAATATCAATTGTAAAAGAAATATCCATATATTTACTTAAACATAACAAAAATTTACTCAAGTATAAAAATATCCACATATGCAAAAATCACGACATAAACCAAAAGTTACTCCCACTTAATGTCATCACGCTCCTTATATCTAATATCATAAAAATTATTTTCCCCTTTTTTAGAAACATTAAAAAAGATCAATGAGCTAAAGGAGGGAAATGAGATTCGATTAAGTTATACAAATCATTAAGTTGATGCATTACGATATCTGTTTACATTGCAACGTGGTGAGCTGATAATCAATGGTAGCTAGATAAGCATCAGGTAGAGACCCATAACGTGGTCATGGGGTAGTGGCCTCATCATTTACAGGTAGCTCAACAGTATGACTCGAGAGAGGTTTACTAGGACTATCATCATATAATGGAGCTTTATAAAATAGTAACGGTTGGTAAGGTTGGTGCTACTATCACTGGTGTAGCCAAGTGATTTGAACATCAACTAATTAATAACCTATATGATTAAGAGTGGAAAAATTAAATAAAAAATAAAAATAACCTTATCTTTAATAAGAGGGATGTTAAAGTGTTAAAGGATGAGAGCATATGGAATGTGTTGGTTCTTTTTCTTGGTGATATTAAAATTGACCATGTTATGTAGAATAAAGTTATTAAGATGGATATTATCTCCTAATATGAGAGCAGAAAGGAATGAAAGATCATCATTACCTAGAAAGGTAAAGTGTCCATCTGAAGAGACAAAGATTTATTTGATAAAAAGGTGGTGCAATATAGTTATAGCTATAAGACCGTAAACATCATTACGCTTCCTAGAAACTTTGATTGAGGAATCTAATCTAAAGATGGTTATGACATTTATGGGTATGGAATGAGGATGAATATTTTAGTAAGGTAATTATAACAAGATAAATGTTTAGATATAGGAATGCCAAGGATTTCATTAATGAGATTACCATTGAAATAATTGTTTATACCTCATTCTCTAAAAAACTAGGCAAGTATCATCTCGAATTACTTTAGGTCAAAGATTATATTAAAGGCTAATATGTCAAGATTTTGGGAGAAGGGGTTCCTACCCTTAATTAACAAAGAATTGTAATAGATTGTATTCTTCAAAACATTTTAGGAAAGATTAAGAGATGGCTCGATTTTCATATAACTCTTAGGAAGTATAATCATGAAACTGAGGAGAGTTAGTATTAAAATATTCATCCTCATTAGTAGGAGGGGGCATATTAGGGATCTTTCTTGAGTTCTCCTAGTCCTAAATGTGTGAGTAACTCTACCTTAAGAATGTATTAGGCGTAGGATTATGGCTCTCTCTATTTCTTGCTACGAAGGTAGGGGAAAGGTACATAAGATTTGAGGAGGTAATGAAGAAGGGTCCAAAAAGAGTATGGGGGTTAACGGTGTATACTCACCTGTAAGAGAAACATTACCATAAATTTAATCTTATTAACTTCAAATTTTAAACCATCGTAATAGGAAAAGAGTGATCTTAAATCATAATGCAAAAGACACCATAAAATATGAAAAGATTCATTAGAAATCAAGGTTAAAAAATACAAAGTATGATAAAAGAAATGTTGAATTTATTTACAAAAAGTTGTCAACACGCATTCAAAGTTAAGAAGGTAAGAGTCTTAATTGAAGGAATGTGACTAGTATTTTGCCCAATTTAAAAAACACAATTCCTTCAAGAAGCCTAAGTTGAAATAACTCAAATCAAGTTATGAATAGATAAATTTCAATGGAATTGAATGTATGAATAACACCAAAATATTCTTAATTAAATTAGGAGATCATTAATTGCACAAAAAGATGCACATAATTGCTTAATTTCAAAAAAATCCAAAATTTTATTAAGCAAAAAAGGCAAAATCAGGCACAATATAATGTAATTCATAGTTGAAAAAAAAATCATAAGTCATTCTTCAATTTCACTAATAAACCCTCAATTTTGAAAAAAAAATACTTGACAATATGAGGAATATGTAATTTTGACCCTAACAAGCTATTTACCTTGTCATGAAATTGAAAGCACAAATAGTTGTAAAAGCATAAAGATAACTTCAATTAATCACCAATTTAAAGAAAATTGCAAAGATTTCTAAAAATCCCAAAGCAAAAAGATTAGGTTTTACCCTAAGAGGTGTTTAATGAATGAGGTTGTAGGGAAATGGAACTTGGGGTTGTGGATTGTATGGAAGCTTATTGGTGTTAAGGAAGTCAGTTGAGGTTCATCAGAGAAGTAAGAGAGACACTGGAGAAGATTTGGGCAACAATAGTGAGATGAATAGGTAAATGGTTGAAGATAAGGTGCTTCTAGTGATTCTTCTTATAAGGAGAAAAAAAAATGTGAGAGGATGAATGTATAAAAGAGGATGATAAAATAGGATGAATGCCAAAATAATAAGAGAGTTTTAGTGTAAAAAAATAATAAATTGAGGTTATAGTTTTATTTTAAAACAATGCTTTATTGTTTAACCAGTGAAAAAAGTTAGTGTTCAACCAATAATGTGTGTAGAACCAACAACATCGGCCAAACAACATATGAAAATTACTAGAACATAATTTTTTGAAGGGAAAGGTTGTATTGATCAACTATTAAAGGATATTGGTCAACCAATATGAGCAACCAAACTTACTAGAAAGTAAAAATATTATTAGACGAAGGGATATTAATCGACCACAAGAGGATATTTAGTCTATCAATATGATTATATGTTTGACCAAACAGCTAATAATCTCGCTGAAAAGTAAGGATGGTAGTTTTCTTAGGACACTATTCGACTACACTGAGGTATCGGTCGACTAGTATATCTTTTTTTTTTGACAATAAGCAAACAACAAAGAAGAAACAAACTAATAAAGAGGAAGCAACTAAACCCAAAGCCAACAGGCTATACCCCATACACCCAGACCTAGACCTCCTCAGAATTGATTAAAGAAGAAGAAACATCAGAAAGAAAAACAGAAGAAATATTACTTGGCAACAAGTGCCAAATAAAGCGATTTGCATATAACAAAGCTAGCCTTGCTAAAGAATGAGAGGCTTTATTAGCATTTCGAGAAGTCCACAGGAAGAACAGATGTTGGAAGTGAGTCTTCAGCTCCTAGCAATCAGCAAACACTAAACCAACTTCAGAAAAATTAGAAGAACCAGAATTCATCCCATCAATAACTTCTAAACAATTTGATTATAAAATAACATTATCTAAATTAAGGCTTTTGATCCAGGCTAAAGCTTCTCTAATAAAAATGGCTTCTGCTAGAGTGGCATTAGAGCAAAAGGGAATATGCCCTGAGAATCCCAAAATAAAATTACCATGGTGGTCCTGAAGAATAGCCCCAAAACCGAACTTGTTCTCTCTTTTAACAAACGAAGCATCAACATTGCATTTGACCCAACCATTCAAAGGTTTCTTCCAACATAGATTACGACTTGGCCTATTAGAAACAACCTGCACTTGAGCAAACGTATTTTTCGCTTCTTTCCAATCTCTAAGATAGTCATTTGAAAATGAAACAATAGTGTTCGATGGAGTATCTTGTTGTTTCCAGCAAAAGAAATTCCGATAAAACCAAAGACTCCAGCAGATAGTAAGGGCTCTATCTCTAAGATCCAAATTATTGCCACATAACAAATAGATAATACAATTCTTAATATCAACACCAAATAAAAAAATACCTGAATGCATCCATGTGTTTCTAGCATGAGGACAAGTAAGCAAAACATGGTCCATGGTCTCCAATACACCACAATGTGAACAAGAAGGATCTAAAGTAACACTATGCATCAGAATGCGTTGCTTGCAAGGAACAAATTCACATAAGATTCTCTAGGTAAACTCTTTAATCTTTGGTGGGAGATGAGCAACCCAAATAACATTCCACAAGCCCTCCACAACATGAGCTTGAATATCTGAAAAATGAGAAATAGCAACTCTGTACCCAGACTTCACATTATAAATCCCGTTCCTGGAGTGATGCCAACAAAGAGTATCTCTAGGCATAAAAGGAGAGATGGGAATTTGGAGCACTTGCGAAGCCTCTTGAGGAGACCGACTAATATATCTTGATAGCTCTAAAATTAGCCTTAAAACTCAAATAAGAACATTAAAAATACTTAATATTTCATGAAAATAACAATCAAGAACTATTATAAATATTAAAAGAGAATTTAAGCACATAGATTCATATCCAATTCTCTAAAACATCCAACACTAAGAATTTATACTCAAATAAAAGCAAGATGTTATAAGTTTCTTGTTGAACATTACTAATAATATGATTAGGATAATAATTCTTTTTGAATTTTCAGATCATTAGTCACATTTTACCCTTCTTATCATCCTTACTTAGTTTAACAGTTGGATTTTTAAAAGGTCTTTATGGTTATTCTTTAAGGCCCTAATTTCTTTGCATCTTACAACATCTTTAAGAATTTCTAGGAGGTAAGAAGGTTAGATTTATCAAAATAAAAAGTATGAACTTTTCAAAAATAATGCTACCATATCTATTACTTGCCATTTGCTTATTATTTTCTAAAAGCCCGACAAAACAAAGTAATTAATGTATTTTAGGAACCCAAAAAAGCTTGATTCCTTAATTGTTATGCCTTTTCTTTCAACCCCTATTTTCAAGGGTTTGTTTTTCATTCCTTGTTTGAGAAAACAAAATCTATCAACTTATCCATAGTTAGCACAAAAATGATTTACAATATTATATAGGTAATGATGATGCATAACTGCATTGCTAACTCTCCTATATGTGTATACACAATGAGGAATCTTCCTTCTAGACATTAAGTCTATTGAATGTTCTTCTATGATGATGAAATATACTGTCATGATTATAAGTATGATTCCTAATATGAATGAAAGTTTGATTTATACTTCTTTGAGGCCTAAATAGGTGTGAGTGAATTTGCATGTTATCAAGAAAGTTATGAATACTCTTCCTTTGAGAGTATTAAACTCTATGCCTAAATTGTAAACCATATATGAAAGTATGATGCTTGCTTTTAGAATTAGTCTTAGTGGATATGGCTTGTGCATATATATGCTTAGATATGGGTACACCATACTCATTGGTCATATTAGACAATGGTTTTAGCTATGCAAATATTTTCCTTTTACAAATGTGATTTGATAATTGGTTTCACTTTCATGGTTATATTCTATTCAATTTCTATCATTGGAATTCTTATGAGCTCCTAACATTTTTTAAGTTTTTTACTCCCTTTAGTGAATTCAGATAATAAATCTTTGAGAGCATGGATCTCCTTTTTTAATGTCACATTTTCATGCTTTACTATGTATAATGTATTATTGCCATTAATGGTCACATTTTTTTTATGCTTTGATGTTATACAATTCACTTTTTATCTTTTTATTCTCATACATGTATGCATCTAACTATTTTTAAAGTTCCTTAAGGTTAGAAGATAATTTCTTCCTTTTCTTACTAAAATGTCAAATTACTATCACTATCACATGAGTTAGGAGTTAGACGTTACCTCATATTTGTTCATGGTTGTAAAGCACATACGAACTATTTCTCCTTTCGATTGTTCTTTTTTAGATTCAATTATGTATCCCAAGTTAAGGTTTTAAGTGCTTTCTTCTTGTCCTTCCTCTCCTTCTTATAGCTTCATTCATACTTCTTATTATCTTTGATTAGATGATATTATGACTTTATATGGCTAGATTTTCTATAGTCAAAGGAGATAATGTTAGAGGATTTAAGTTTTAAATCACCTTTACCTCCTTGAAATCCTTTCTTATTCAGAATTTCTTGTTCAGGAACTTTTTAAATTTTCTTATGATTAAGCCAATGTCTTCTTCAACGCTTTCACTAGTTGATGTCTCTTCCTCTTTATTTGATTCTTCCTTTGAGGCTTTGAATGCTAAATTATTTTCTTTGGAATTGTCATTTCTTCTTGCATTTGTTAGAGCCTCATTTTATATGCAAAAATAGATTCATAAGGTTCCTTTAATAATAGTGTTGTTAAATCCTTGACTTTTTGTATAGGCATCACTTTAGCTTCCCTCGTCTTCAAAAGTGACCTAAGCAACTTTCTTGTCATTTCAATATTAGTATAAGTCATTTGAAGACATTTAAGATCATTAATGATATCAATAAATCTAGTGTATATGCAAAATATGCTTTCATCGTGCTTCTTTTAAAACAATTTATATTGATATGTTAATGTGATAACTTAGCTCTCATTTAGTTGATTTACCCCCATTTGTAACTTCTAAAATGTGTAAAATTCCATTAATCATTTCATATAGAGACCCTATTGAATTTATTTCTTCCTAATGCACAATTAGGATGTGTATTGTCCTACTATTCAAAGAAATTAATCTTTTATCTTAAGGTTACCATTCTTTCTTTAATTTTGGCACCTTTTTATTAATTAAAATATTTGTAGGAGTAAGGGGACCATTTGAAACTATTTCTCATAGTTCTACACTTTTGGCCATTAAGAAAAACCTCATCTTAGTTTTCTAATAGAGGCAGTCATTCCCATCAAACATAAAATCTTTGTTATATGATAGGGACAATTAGAATAGAACAAAGATTTTTATATCATATCAAAACCAATAAACCAAAGATTTGACTAAAGAAAAAAGTGAAGCATTGGTTCAATAATCAATAATCCCTTTTTGCATCAATTCTATAAGAGTAACATCTTTTTGAATCATTACAATATCAACACTCATTTCTCCTCTTTGAATAGAGGATATAATAATTGATCATAGATTTGTCAGTCTAAGCAGAAGACTTGATTCAAAATGCTCTCACAAATGCCAAACATATCTTATTCCAATTCGTTAATGAAACTTCCATAAAAAATTCCATTAAAAAGGTTTGGATAAATTAAACTCATCTTACCTGTCTTATTGCTAATTATAAAGAATTTGAACCAAAAATGGATACATTCAATATCCAATTTTCTTTATTTACAGACCAAAAAGAAGAAAAAGAAGAAAAACTTCATTCTACCATACTATTGGATCTCATAGACTAGTGTTGATTATAGTCTGCCCTTATTTATCTACGTTTATGTACGACGCAAAATTGGAATTCTTTGCATTTTTTTTGCAATCCATTAAGAAGTAAGAAGTCAAGTTTCATTCAAATTAATCACTTTGACTAACTTGACTAACCTTTTTTAACATAAATTATAAGTTAAAAGGCAGTAGGAACTAAAATGAACAATGCAGTAACAATAAATGTGAGAATATTTACTTCCATAATCTTATCCTTTTGTTATGATTTCCTTCGCAATAACTCAGGATTGAATCCCACAAAGATGATAATGTCTATAAATTAAATGGGATGAATTCCATGGTGATGATGTCCAATCGGATCAATATCATGAATAACAATATCTGAGTTATCAAATCGATTCATCGTCACACTTGGAATAGTATAACATAGAGTCATCATTTATCCATAAGTATTTAAAAAATGTATTCCTAAACTAATCGAGAATTTCGTTTCATTACCTTATTTTTGTTAATTATTTATTTATCATTGTTCCAAGTCCATTTGTTTCTAAATTCTGAAGTAAATGGGCTTCTAGATGCGGGATTTCCTGAGTGATGTTTTCAAAGCCTTTGCTTGTCACATGAGTCTAAATATCGGTAAAAAAATGTTTGCATGATTCTTTCTATAATTTACTCTGATATCACCCCCAAAACCCATTCGTTCGATTTTTTCTTTAATTATGAGAAACAATAAATAAATACTTGTTTGTCTCTTCCACACCCCAAGTGGGATTTACATCTTGGACTTTTCCTGTGAGTCCATAAGGACCAGACACCTATATTCCTGAACCATACAAGTCGGTTACATAGAAAGCATTTTTTTTCCTATCCTCATGAATTGGACAATACTCATATTTTATTTCTATATTGATATTAATTATGAATAACTAAGAATGAAAAGAATAAAGAATTTAATATTAATAGAATAAATTGGAGTAGTTTGCTAAATTCCTATGTGAAAAACCGTAGGAGTGTATCAATTTTGCAAACTCTCTGATTTACAGCAGTCGTTTCTACCATATTAGGAATTCACTTTGTTATGAATCCCTAATGTTATGAAATAAAATGTATTATTAATCAATTCAAAAGATGCAATATTTTGACATAACGGAATTCTTTTATTTCGAAATCATAATTTGAAGTGGCTCTTTCATTCATTCATTGGAAAGAGCAAACTTCTTCAAATTTCAACAATTGAGACATCCGGAAACAATATAAGAAAGACTCATATATTTATCCATCAAAATAACAAGTAAATACTTCACAAGAGATTCTTTGTAATTGTAACACAACTAAATGAAAATTAGTTCTTACTTATGTTCGGAGATATACCTGTCAACAAATATCTAACAACAGAACATATTATCAAGACAGAGAACCCCTTTGATCAAAATAAAAATTCAATCACAATGTTATTTTCTTTGTTCCTGAATGAGTTTTTAAATTATTTTTAGGTTTATGCTCTACTTCGAGTAAAGATTCACCTTTTTTTTTTGCACATATAGGGAAAATGTCTTGAATACCATAATTTTTTGCTACAACTTTTTTTTTTTTTGCAATTCCTTACACATCTTCCGCCAACAATTGATTATGAACCAGTTTGAAATTACTCTTGTTTATAACATTATAGTGAAACGTCCAGAAAGAAATCGTTGTTGGGAAGGTTATAGTACAGATGAGTGATATTTTAGTTAGTAAATTAACACCTCAAATGGCGAAATAATGTAATTGACAGTATACTTTGGGTCAGAATTGGGGGAAGTACTGCCTGATCGTTTCTACCAACTTTATGCCAACTTATATTCTTTTTATAATTAAAATTTCGAATTCAAAAAAAATTATCATTTTTTAATTTTATATATTCAAATTCAATATTTCTTGTATATTAAATTTCAATATTATGCAGAAAATTTCTTTTCGATAAATTAAAGAACCTATATTAGTAATCCATTGCGTATTTTGGTCTTCCTATTCATCAACTCATTCTATTCTTTCTCAATCATCCGTTAAATTTAAAGTAATATTATTCCTAGAATACATTACTCTACTTGAATGACTTGAATCCAATATAATTTAGAAATTGTATTTAATAATTGAATTGAATTCAATTTCAATGGTTAAATTCAAAAGTCTTTGCAGAAAGATCTATAAAAAATACTGATACAATTTGATTTCTTAACTCACTTTGTAGTCCTTCTAAAGCCCACTTTTGTCTTATACTACGAGTGAAAGATGAAATGAAAAGAAATATAAAATTTCCTTTTCAATTTGTCAAAAGAAAGAAAAAAAATTGGGTCATAAAAATGTTCTTTATAAAAGAAATAATAAACAAACTTTCACAATAAGAAAGAAATCCAATTCTATTATTTTGATTTAGAGACATATATGACTTCAATAAAACTAAAACTAAATAATAACAAGATTCGATAATCAAAAATCAGACAATTCATAAAATTTATGGCCAAATTGCATCTATGGAGTGGACAAATTATTCACTGACTAGGATTGAAAATCTTATATTTTACATACCCATACAATTGAGTCATTAGGTTTTTGAAATAAAGTGTAAACTAGTGCTTCGAATTATTTCCATTTAACTAGGACTTATTCTAAAAATAAAAAAGTCGAGGCATTTTGAATTGTTTATATACTCTATGGATAGAAGAATAAATACAGTTGAACATAGTAAAATAAGAAAATAAAAGATTTATTTGAAATTATTCGTTTGGAAATTTCCCGAAAAGCTAATCATAGGTTCTTCTCTCCATCGGAACAATAGGGACATTATACTCATTACTAAACTAGTTGAAAACATGAAATAGAACCCAGGTCTACTTTTTTTTATGAGAGTTTGAGTGGATCATCAGAAGAAGAATTAAGAAAAAAATTAAAATACATTAAGGAAAAATTGTTGTTCTTTCTAAAACTTTCTTAGTCATAAGTCTAAGTTAAGTGAAATTTTTTAATTGCTTTTTAATTGTATCTATTGCAAATTCAAATTTGAGTATAAATTTACAAATTTGAGTATAAAATTATCTTTATTCTTCCATTCATACCTAATTTATACATTCCATAACCACATATGGAGTTAGATACAATTTTATGAGATTCTGTAACCTATAAACATAATATAAAAAAAAATTCATCATTGTTAGATCAATCCATATAATTGGATTAAGAACGATCCAATCTACCTTGCAGCTCGTATAGTTTGTTGACCATACTTTATGAGACCAGCTAGCATGGGGAACATATCGTAAATAGTTATGAAAAATTTTATATTTGATTATTTCTCTTGGTTGAGACGTCCGACAATGACATGCTATGTGCGCTATGGCGAAACTCTGGGGAGACTCCCCCCAGTCACGGGAATGAAGTCCACTCCCCCGAAACTAGAAGACGGTGGTCAAGCAACGGTCAATGAGTTGGTGAAAATCCATCTTCTTGGCACAAATGAAGAAACAAGGCCTAAAAACATGATTTAATGGACATGTCAGTCCGCTTCGCTTTTATTGCTTGAGAATGGAAAAAAGTGACTAGGGAAAGTGCCTTCCTGCAATGACATGCAATGCGCGCTATGGCGAAACTCTAGGGAGACTTCCCCCAGTCACACCCGTGGCTGGGGGAATCACACATTCACTCTTAAGATTGTCAATTTATGATAAATGTAACTTAATATTAATCAATAACATAATCAAACAAAAAAAGTTAAGGAGTAAAACAAAGGAAAACTAATTTATAATAAAAGTAAATTAAAGAAAGCAAAACTAATTTATACTAGTTTCAAACACCAATCTTGCCTAAATCCACTTTTCGACACATTTCTTAAAATTTAAGTAATTCTCTTTTTTCAACGTGCTGAAGAGGAAACTTGTTGTAATAATTTATTTTTCATGAGTAAAAAGTACCTCTTTTACAATCTTTTTCTAAGAAGAAGAGTAACCATACTTTTAAAAGAATTTACAAATTCAGAATACCTTATTAGGTTTAGGGTTAAACTAGCTGTTAAAAATAAGAAGTCATCATTATCAATTACTTCTTACTATGTATTGATTGATTAATATGCGGTTGACCAATGTAGTAATTGTTTGAAGATTAATGTTACTCTTAAGAAAGATTGCATTGGTTGATCAATGTGAGTTTATAGATGTACTAATTGTGGTTGATTGTAACACATTGGTTGACCAATGCACAATCAATATTGCTACTAGGGGTGAGCATTATTCGGGCCGGCCCGATTACCCGGCCCGGCCCGAATTAATTCGGGTAACAAATTTTTAAATTT
>JANZLC010060420.1:0-14001 GCA_026413385.1 Erythroxylum gracilipes
TCTTCAAAGACTCAATCTTTCAAATCAAACAACACAGAAAGGAGAACAAAACAATCCCAATAGGAAAGGAGCGCAAAGGAGAAAGGGAACAAAACGAACCCCCTTTTCGCTCCTAAGAAAAAACGGAGAAAAACCCAAAACTGAAATTTGTGTGAATGATTCAAAGGGGACGTCCAGCTATTTGACCAGATCCAATGAAAAGTAGCTCAAAATAAAAAACATTTGCCTTTGATCTGTGCATGCAAAGGTATTGACCGGGGAAACGGCGACTAAGACTAAGAAACAAAGTCCTTAAAAAAAAATGCTTCGTCAATAAGTTGGGGAGAAAAGCAGCGTTTTGATTTTTGAAGGCTGCTTACGAATTTGAATAGGATTCTGAATCTTTTGGATTATTTCGGTTGTTGACGCGCAGAGACAGTGAAAGAGAAACGCGTGAAAAGACCGACATTGTCGTTGTTAATAATATACAGGTGGAAAAATACAAATAAAAATTAGTATACAAAAGTAAACAAAACACACAGAAAAATAGTAAATTTGTTTTGTTTATTTATATTAACTAATTAATTTAATTTATTGGTAGAATTATTTGTTTATATTTTTACATATAAAACGAAATCATTTTAAAACATGGTAAATGGAAAAGAGAATTTGAACCGCAGTTGCCCTTGCCAGTGTTAAAAGAGATATTCAAAATCTAGAAAGTGGATTTGTTATTCACTTACACAGAGCTAACCCTAACAAGTCAATAATGCATTCCACTCATCACCTAATTGTCATCTCTGCCATGTTTCCTGTAACAGGCACTATCTATTTGTCAAAATTTGAGGATAGTCGTTTACCTCTTTTTTGCTTTATTTAAAATATGAAATGTTCACAAAATTGACTGAAAACGTGAAGCCATCTCATTAATTAAAATGACCAACTTCTTTTACTGGAATCTAATCTAATCTTACTTATGGAGGTGCGTTTGACAAAATTCCTTTTCAATAAAATCATGAGAAAAAAAAAGGCCAAAGGGTAAGTTTATACCTTAAATCTTGTTTTTATTTATCACGTGGTGTTAAAGAAGGGTTCAGATCATCTGTTTTCATTATCCTACTCTTCTCTTATTTCATGAGCATTTATGTATCTATTTTCTGTGAACCCTATTTATTAAATATATGAATACTTATTGAATATAATAAGTATACAGTAATAAGACCAGCTTATTTGTTCCCTTAAAAGAGGAATTACTTTCACTCCCTTTTTATCTCTTTATCATTTTAGAATTCATAAAGTCAAAATATTGTAGACTAATTTATTGGCTTAGTACATTATGTTAAGATAAATTTTCATAAATTTAAGTTTTAAATAATTTAAAATATGAGGTAAAAGAGAATAATCTTTCCTTCCTTCTAGTTTTTTAAATTTCACTAAAAATTCTTATATTTTAAAAATCTCTTAAGAAAATTTTGCCATTTCTAAAAGTATAAAATAAACTCTTGTTAATATTTAATATGTGATGTTAATTCATTTTATTAGTGATTAGTGAATATCATTTATCATATTATATTAGTAGATAATGATACATTTAATAGTTTTAGGAAAATAAATTATATTTTATTATCTAATATATATCATCTAATATTACTAATAAATAAGATAATTAAATATATATATTTTAAATATATAAAAATTAGTTGTTTACTTTTTGCTGTTAACAATAATTAGTGATTAATTTTCTTCATTTTATTTATTTATTTATTTATTTATTTATTTATTATTATTATTATTAAATTCCATTTTAGCATTTATTTTCTTCTATAACATGACTTTCTAACATTTTACAATGATTAATTTTTCTGGTCTGACTCATGTTAGCATTTATTATATAGTCGCAATTACAATATAAAATAATAATGGAACGATATTGAATATAAATATAACATAGGGCTTTAAATTACTAAAAAGTTAGTAGTTGGATAAAAAATTAATTTCAGCCCTAAAGGTATCCCTCCGTCCACTCTCAATACTGCCCTCCTTCCTCTTCCTCCTCCAAAGCCCAGTCCACCGGAACTGACAAGATCCTAGAAGGCAGTTGTGGAAGCCAACACTGGGTCCTTCGTAGAGACTCAGGAACTTTCTTTCTTCCCTCCTAAGATGGAGAACCAGGTTTATGTTATACCTCTGAGGGAGCTCGCACAAAGAGGTGTTCAAAGTTTCGAACTGCGTTGGTAGGCTTCTTTCTGGGCAAGCAACCTGCCTATCCAGTGGTACAGCGTGCCCTAGCGAAATCTTGGGCTGACTTTGGGCTTCAGGAGATCTTGATTACAAGCTCTAATAATTTCCTATTTCGGTTTGCATCTGAGCAGGGCATGAAATCGGTGGTTGAATAAGGTTCGTGGCATATTCAAGGTAAGCCTCTGTTTCTTCAGTAATGGAGTCTGAATGGTGGAGATATGGCAGAAATTCTAAAGGCACAGTGTGGGCTCGTTTCTGCAATGTGCCATTTGAATACTAGAACATTGAAGGCCTGGGCAGGATTGCTAGTGCGGTAGGGCTTTCTCTGCTTATGGATACTCTGACAACAAGAATGTCTAGGATTAGCTATGCCAGATTATGCGTCAAAATGGAGCTGAAGACGCAATGACCATCATCATTCCAATTGGCTACATATGGAGAGGAGGGGCAACTCTCCTTTAGGGAAGTTTCTATTGAGTACGAATGGCAGCCACCAGCGAGTGAGCAACGTAAGGTTTGGGTGCCTACTGGTCGCAAGTTTGCAACTGGTCTACATCATGAACTCGAGCAGAGTAAGGACTCTAGGTCAACAATACCTGAGGAGAGGTCATCAACTCCTCCTACTCCTTCTCTGGAGCTCCCGAAGGATTTACTGGAAGGTCCACTCTAACAGGACAGTGCTGAGGACAAGTAGGCTATAGAGAACAATGTGGTTAGTAATGCAATAAATCCTCCTACGAGTGACCTGTCTCCCCATTCTTTTGAAGACCTCTGTGGAGGCAGTGGGGAGCCATCAACCCTGTTAGAGAATTCGACAGGTATACCTCCCTCTCCTTCTTCTAAATTGAGACCTGCTAGTCCTGGGGCTGTGGGTTGGGCAGAGGGGGATTGTTCTGTTAGAAGGACTAGGAAAGCTAGGAAAAAGCTGAAGTAGTAGGTTGTGGCTTAACTGATTTTATGATATGGAGTTGGTGTTTTGGAATGTGTGGGGTCTTAACCACCCCAATAAATAGCTTGCTATTCGAGCATGGCTTAGAAAATCCTCTGCTTCTTTTGTCTGTTTAGTTGAAACTAGAATTAGAACTCTTGATGTTTTGCAAAGTGTTTTTTCTTCCTTATTTCCTAGATGGGCCACCTTTAGCAATTTAGATCAATCTCCTAATGTCAGGATTTTGATAGCCTGGAACCTAGAAATCCTA
Organism: Erythroxylum gracilipes; assembly: GCA_026413385.1. Taxonomy (NCBI): domain Eukaryota; kingdom Viridiplantae; phylum Streptophyta; class Magnoliopsida; order Malpighiales; family Erythroxylaceae; genus Erythroxylum; species Erythroxylum gracilipes. Next base: position 3,420 of record JANZLC010060420.1, read on the forward strand.
GTGTGCTCAATCCTATGTTATTCGGATCAGTTTATTCATGTAGAAATTCAACCTAGACATAGCTCAATTCCCTTCCTTCTCTTTTGTGTATATGGAGATAATAATCCGACCCTTAGGCAGCACCTTTGGAGTGACCTTTCTAATATCTCCTTGTCTGTTGGTCCCCATCCGTGGATGCTTGCAGGAGACTTCAATGCAATTCTCCATCCCCAGGAATCTGCCCCTAGCTTGAATGCCTTGAGTAGTCAAAATAACTTTAGGCAGTTTGTTGGTGTTAATGGGCTTTTTGACTTAAATTCAAGTGGTCCCCAATTTACATGGTCCAATAAACAGTTAGGAAACTCCTTCACAACCCGGAAGCTTGACAGAACTCTCATCAATTCATCTTGGAGCCTTCAATTCCCTTCCTCCCATTGTGTCATTCATAACCCTCAAATTTTTGATCACTCTCCTTTAGTGGTAAAGTCGGTTGAATTTCAGCTCAAACATGCTTCCCCCTTTAGATTCTTTAATTTCTTAGCTGATCAGCCCAATTTCCTGCAAACTATTGCAAAAGCTTGGGCCTTCCCTGTTATAGGTACTCCATTATTTAGGGTTGTTACTAAGCTTAAGAAAGTCAAGCAAGCGCTTAAACTTATGAATTCAAGTCAGATAGGGGATATTAATGCTAGAGTTGAGAATTGTCAAGCAAATTTGAATTCCATTTAGGACCTACTGAAGGTTTCTCCTAGTTCTTCTCTTCTGCTAGCTAGGGAGTCAGAGGCCATTAGAGACCTAGAGATCTCTATAGATCTCTTGAAGATCAGGACTCGTTTTACAGACAATCCTTTAGAATCAAATGGCTCAAGGAAGGTGATCGCAATACTAAGTTCTTTCACAATTCTCTCCTTGCCCATAGAAACCATAACTCCATACATTCTCATGAGGTGAGTCATGGAAGAAGGGTTGTAGGTCTTAGTGAAATCCAATCTCAATTCCTTGCTTACTTTAAAGGCTCAATTGGAAATGAGAAGAATCTCCACTCCTCCAAAGAGTTTGTAGCTCAACTCTTTCCTCATCCCCTTACGAATGCTCCTTCTTAAGCTCTAATTGTTGAAGTTTCACCACTAGAGATTCAAGAGGCCTTCCATTCCCTCAATCCTAATAAGGCTCCTGGTCCTGACGGCTTCAATGGGCTCTTCTATAGAAAGGCTGGCACATTATTGGGGATGATGTTACTGAAGCAATTCAAAAGTTTTTCAACCATGGCAAACTCCTTAAAGAGCTCAACTCTACTTTCATTTCCCTTATTCCTAAATCTGCTCATCCTTCCACAATCCAAGACTTTAGACCTATTTCCTGTTGCAATATGGTTTATAAGGTAATTGCTAAAATTTTGGCTAATAGGCTTAGCCCCATCCTTCCTCTCATAGTAATCCCTAATCAAAGTGCTTTTATCAAGAATCGCCGAATAGGAGATAATATTCTTTTAGCACAAGAAATCTTCAAGAACTATCACATATCCAACTCTCATAAGCGTTGTGCTTTCAAAGTGGATCTCCAAAAGGCTTATGACTCTATTCATTGGAATTTTCTGCTTAACACCCTAGAAGCAGTAGGTTTTCCAAGGAGGTTCATCGAATGGGTTAGAGAATGTATCACTACCCCCTCTTATTCCATTTTGGTCAATGGGTCTCCTACTCAATTTTTCAAAGGTAAACTTGGTTTAAGACAGGGGGATCCTTTATCGCCTTTCCTCTTCATTATCTGTATGGAAGTGTTTTCTAGGAATTTAAGAATTAATACAGAAAACTCTCCTCAGTTCAAATATCATTGGAGATGCCAGGGCCTTAAGCTAAACCGTCTTCTCTTTGCAGATGATCTTTTAATGTTCAGTCATGAGGATTTGATTTCAGCTCAGCTTTTGCTTGATTCTTTGCATACCTTCTCTATGTTTTCAGGCATGGAAATGAATACTTCCAAAAGTCAGTTTTACTTATCCCCGGATGTCAGTCATTTGAGCCGTAGGATGAAACTTGTGTCCGATATACAACAAGGATCTCTCCCCTTTAGGTATCTTGGTGTTCCTCTCATTACAGGTCGTCTTTCTAGGAGGGATTGTGCTTCTCTTATTGACAGAATAGATAATAGGATCAATCGTTGGACTCATAAGAGTCATTCTTATGCGGGTAGACTTCAATTGGTTATCTCTGTACTCTCTTCCTTCCATATCTACTGGTCCTCTCATCTTATTCTTCCCTCTTCTATCCTTAAGGACATTGAGGCTAAGCTTAGGAACCTTTTATGGGCAGGAAAGGTAGTTTCTAATTCTCAGGCTAGGGTGAAGTGGAGTGACATCTGTCGTCTTAAAAAGAAAGGGGGCCTAGGAGTAAAACACTTGACTACTTGGAATTAAGTACTATTAGGCAAACGGATATGGTATTTGTTTGAAGATAAGGAAGCTCTTTGGGTGAAGTGGGTTCATACAATAATATTGCGAAGGCATAATTTTTGCAGTGCTTAGCCTATCTATAATAGTTCTTGAAGTTGGAGAAAGATTTTAACAGTTCAGGACAAGTTGTGTCATCAATTTAGATTTAGGATTGGAGACGGTATCTCTACCCTTTTCTGGCAGGATCCTTGGCACTCACGTGGTATTTTGAAGTCCTTACACCAAGGGAGATTAATGGCTCCGAGCTTTCGCTCACAACATATGTTTCTAATGTGATTTTTAATGATACCTGGAGCTGGAGTGAGGTATTCATGGACCTTCTTAGATAGCTAGCTCCCCCATCTTATTCCCCCAATAGTTCCTTACCGGACTGCTTGGAATGGTTAGCTAGCCCTACCAAGCATTATACCAATGTGTCATCCTACCAATTATTACTTACTCCTTTACTTGTTGTCCCTTGGCACAAACTGGTCTGGTCTAAATACAGTAAACCTCGATGCTCCTTTACCTTATGGCTTGCTTTCCTGCAGAAGCTTCCAACCAAGGATAAACTTACATTCCTCTATATTCCTAACCACTGTTCCCTGTGTCTTTCAGCAAATGAATCCATAGACCACTTATTTTTTGAATGCCCCTTTGCAAAAGCTATTTGGGACCACTGTCTTTCTCATTTTAACTTGCCCACTTTCAACCACTCTACCCTTTCGACTATTCTTTCCTAGTTCTTAACTGTTTCCAGTACTAGATTTTCAATCATCACTCACTTCCCTCTACTTCTCTCCACCACTGTTTACCACATATGGACTCAATGTAATGTCAGAACCTTCAAGAATGAAGCCTTAGCTGAGGAGTGAGTGCTTTTAGGAGTAATCTCCCACGTTAGGGAACTTCTCAGCCTATACACCTAGAGGAGGTTATTTTGATTATTACTTTCTTTATTTTGCAGGTTACTTGCTCAGTCTCATCCAGGTCACAGCTTTCGAGGTTCTCTTCGGATTATCCATGCTTGCCATGCCTAGGAGCAGCACAGTTATTTCTTGGCGGCAGTTTTCCTTTTGTCCATTCCGGGGCCAGGACTATGCAGTTCATTTATTTCAGTTTCTCCTAGGCTTGCTAGCTATGGGTTGGAATGTTTTAGTTAGCTTTTTCTTGGAATTTGTATGCTTGGGCTTTATTTGACTATATTTCTCGGCGTTAATTGTTGTTGTTGTTGATTGGGTTTCAGGTTGCCTTTTCCATTGTTGCTGTGTTGCTTAGTTTATTTTGGTTTGCCCTGAGGCTAGTTGCTAGCTTTAGCTGAATGAGCCTTCTGTGACATAGCCTGTGAACTCTTTGTACGTATTTTGATTATTTATTTATTTTTTTGAATTACCAAAAAAAGTTGGCAAACATTTAAAAGAATATCTTCTTTAGAGATTTCAATATTTATATAATTTTTTATCCAACTTCTAAACTATGAGCCTCTTGTTCTGATTAATTAAACTAGACTTGCAGAATTTATGAGAATAAACCCACCATCTCTCCCTCCTCCTTTCCATGTTGGTCTAACTTCTTTCCATTTTAAGCTATGATTGTTTTCCAAAAAAGTCAGGTTGTAGTATAAGGTTAAATTATAAAAGAGTGTTTAAGTGATTGTAAATTGCATTGAATATCAGCATAGCTAGTTTAAAGCGATTATCATTTCTGTCTTTACTTTCTGATTGCTAAGTATATGATTTCAGTCAAGGATGAGAATAATAAGGAAATGTCAAATACACAAATAGGAGTCTGAAAGGTTAGGTGGATATCCAAGATTTTGGAACATTTGTGATCTACCTTCATTTAAGCTGGTTGGGTGATAGATTCCCAGTGGTAAAGCTTTTCACGGTACCTTAAGTTACTAAATAGTACTCAATTTGGTAACAGAACCTTATTACTTGAATCTAATTTATCTGAATAAATATAACAAAAACTCTCTTCAGCATTTTGCTATTCAAGGATTAAGGATTCAATAATGAACTGATCACTCTAAGACTGGGTATCAATTATGCACAACTTGACTTTAGAAATTCTCGTCATTATTTTGATAGGCATGGACTAGCATGAAATGCACAATTAGATGAAACTGTATTAAAATTTTCCAGTTAGGTTAATTAGGTTAATTACGCTGCGCACAAGAACTAGCATGAAATGCACAATTAGATGAAAGAACATAGAAATCAACAGGGACATTCACACAAAGTAAGTAGAGGGAATAATGCGTTCTTTTTCAAAAAAAAAATGTAGGGAGCTATAACGGATCTAACACAAGATCCAATAACAACTAAAATAAGGGATTGATTGATTAGGTTTTACCTCACCAGTCCAAATGAAGAAATCAAAAGAGGTTCAGGATGTATACAACAAAAATTATCCAACTTGACTCCACTTTCAGAGATTCCAATATCAAGTGACTGCTCAACAAGTATAACAGAAGTGATATTACTAGTTTCTCAAGAAAAGAAAGAAAAGAAAACTTACAAAGGCTGTCAATGATTATCTCAAAAATAAACACACGATGCTGAACTCAAAATGCAAGAAAGGAAGTGATCAGCATTTCATGACATTGTGCATGGAAGCGCATAAAAGTAAAAGAAGAGGAACAGAAAATAAAATTAGTGCGAGAAAAATACCCAGATGAAATTCATTGCCGCATTGGAAATACCCAGATAAAATATACATATGAAAAAATACCCCTCACCTAATTGAAACCCGTCACCTAATCGAAACAATACAAATAACTTACCTAGAATCACAAACTGATAGAATGCTGGAATCACGAACTAAAAAAGAGAATCACGTATTTGAAGAATTGGAAGAAGTTTCGGGAGGGAGGCTTACGTTTCAAACGTCGAAGAAGGATAAAGTTGTCTTCAATAAGAATAACTATTCTTCGAATAGATAAAGATAAGTCGGAATGAGTTTTATCTGTTCTCCAAATTTTAAGATAGGTTGGAATGAGTTTTATTTATTCTCCAAATTTTAAGAATAGATATTATTGATGATTAGTTATTTTGCCTTTATTTCTAACCAAATACAGATTTAATAATATGTTAGGAATATGTTAGAAGTGGAATAACTATTGCAATGAACCAAATAGCCCATTAAACTCTTAAACCATAATTTACCAAATAGTTCCCAAAACAAATCATTACTTATCAAATTCCTCATTAGTTTCAAAAAAGATGATTGTTTATCATATAAAAAAGTATTCTACATAACATAACATAACTATCGGAGTTGTCACACTCAAAATATATACAGTCAAAAACTTTACACAATTAAACTGTTGGCTCCACCTATTCTCCACTTTATCGATGACGTACACTGGTGTTATCAGTAATCACTAGATCTCCTAAAAAATAACGGCAAGGGGTGAGCCGTCAACTCAGTGAAGCTAACCTACCTTACCCTTAAAATCAAGTAACTCAATAATTAATTATAATACTTAGTCAACCGTTTAAATCATACATAAAATACGTATATACACAACAGTCCTCAGTCTAACCAAAATAGTTAACAAACATCTAAATTTTTTTGTCAAATTATGATTAACACAAATATTACTTTTAACTACCATTTATGTTTTATTCTAATATTTAACTGGATTTTCTAGACCCAGCTTAACCTAGTAGGCATACATCTAATAATTTATCCGCTCATCTCATCATAATCTCTCATAAGTAGAAACATAATTAAATGTATAAATATTGGCACAGGATACCTCAATTTCTCAATCTTCAACCCGATATTGCTCCAGTACCTAACTATCGACACAAAATATCCCCAGGACTCAGGATATTCCGATACCTGGTCATCGGCATAGGGCACTAGAAGAAAACAACACAATTTACGACGTTTAAAAAACGTCATAAAATCTCCAAAAACATCACATAATACAATTTGCGACATTTTAAAAAACGTCGCCAAATGTGGTGTAGACAAAAGGTTTTTGCGATGTTTTCCATAAAATGTCACGAAAAATACGAACATTTCGTGACGTTTTAATTAACGTCATTGAAAGATTGGACATTCTGTGATGTTTTTTGAAAATGGAAAGTCACATTCTGCGACGTTTTTTGAAAATGTCACATTCCGCGATGTTATACAAAAAACATCGTAGATAGTTGTATAATTTTTTAATTATTATTTTTTCCATTTTTCAAAAATCTTTTTAATTTAATAATTTTTAAAAGATTATTTTTAAATACAAATTTTTTAAATCTTATTTGTTTAATAACTATTCAATATTATTTATGAAATTTTTATTTAATAATTCTTCGTTTCTTTTAGTGTATCATTAATTCTAATAATTAGTCATGTATCACAAGAATTTCATACCTACAGACAATATATTATTTAATTACAATTCACAAACATGTCATAATATACTAATTAATATCAAAAGTACATTATAAGTGTATAGTAAATAGTCATAAGTATATAATACATCAATATGAGTACATATATCTAACCTAAACGAATATTATTTGTAGAACATAAAAGTTCCAAGAGCTTTTTTTGATATTCAAATTCAATTCTTTGTTGTTTGACTTCGGTAGTTAGTCGATTCTGCATTTGTTCAACTTTTTTATTCAATTCATCGACTTGAGACTGTAACTTTTGATTAACCTTCTTTGACTCCTCTAGTTCGTCTCGAAGTCTCTTTATGACTGAAGTTTTTCCTTGTGGTCGAGGCTCAACTCCATGCCAACAACGTAATCTGATCTAGTGCCCAAAACTTTGTCAGACACTTCATCCTCTGTCATTGAATGACCTTGTAGTGCCCAAGACTTTGATCTTTAGACCTTAAAGAAAGAAACTTCTTGACAGCAGCATGTATTTCTGTTGAAACCCAATTTTTTTATTTTATTTTATTATTTATTTTCCTAGAACCTAGTAATTAATTTAGTGAGCATAAATAGAAATTAGAATTTTGAATAGAAATTAGAATTTTGAATAGAAATGTTAGAATTAATATTAGAAGGGTAATATGGTAGTTAATGGGCTAAAGGAACTAGTGGACATTTCATTAAATGAAGAAGGGTATAATTGGAAGGACAAAGCAAAATGTAGTCTTGATTAAATGAAGAAGAGAGAAAACGTGGGAAAGAAGAGAAAAGAAGAGAAAGTCGTGGAGAAGAAAGAAAGAAGAGAGAAAGGAGAGAGGGTTTCATCTTTTCTTAGCTTTTAAGAGTGATTTGAAGTTGTTCAAGAAGAGAAAACGAAAGAGGAAGAGAAGAACTTCCATTTGAGCCAATAATCTCTTTATTTGGTAAAGATTCAAGGTAAGTTCATTTTGAATCCTTTGGATTTTTGGAAGGATTTTAGTTCATAAAGCTTAGAAAATGCATGGGTTTAAGTATTCTAGAATCAATTTTAGTGAATATGCTTTATGGGTTCTCAAATTGTATTCCTATTGATTGGAAATTTTACCAATGTTAAAGGGAATCAAGAAAGGCAAGATAAGCAAGAGGAGAGACACCTTTGAGCAAGTTTTTAAGCAAGAAATCCAAGGTAGGTTACATGTTTATAGTGGAGTTAATGAGCCATAAATGTTTTTCCAAATCAATAAAGTTAAATCATTTTAATTTGCTTCATAAATGTTGCATTTATTGCTCCTTAAATGCTTTAAGAATTGGTACATGTTTGGTACATGAATTATGAAAAGAAGATGGAAATGGTATTTTGAAATATATCATGCTTATGGAAATCATGTTTCCGAAATGTTCCTTTTGGGCAATATATTTGAAAGTCTTGAAATTCATGTTGGTGTGGGTTAGTGGTGGTTCATTCTGTTATGTCACGTGTACGTTGACCATTTTAAAGACTTCTTCCACCTGCCCGCTAGTGGCATATGGAGATCCTTCACAAACTCCCTTATGTTTACGAACTACGCAAACAACCATTTTATGGCTTTGTGATAGTCTGTTCTGTTAGTACTGGAGATTCGCAAAGAACTCCCTCATGTTTATGGACCTACCCAAACCATTTTGATTGCTTATGTGTTATAAATTGTTGGCAAGTTTGATGAAAGCATGATTGACATTGTTTAGGAATTGTTTGACAAGTTGAGAATTTGGGAAATATGTATGGATGCAATGAATATTTTCAATGGTTTTGCTTGTTTCTAGGTTATATAAACTTGTTACCCGTGAGCTTTTAAGCTCACCTCTATTCTTCCCCATCTCCAGGTGATGAGCAAGAGATTGAATATTCAAGTCGAGAGTTAAGGCATCACTCAAATTCTGCATATTTTTGTATTTTAAGTTAGTTTTTGGAAAACACAAGGCTTTAGCCACATTTCAAGTTTTACTTGTTCATGTAATGTTTTGTATTTTTAAATTATGATGCCAATGTTGTATTGGCTTGAAATGCCCACTAAAGTTTTGTAAAACTCTTCTTTTGATGTTAATGAAATATATTTGTGTTTTAGCTCATGACTTTCCAATTTTTCACATTTCATTCTCAAAAGACTAAGATTTTATCTACTATTGTTGACAGAGATGGCTAAGTTTAGAATAACTTTGAAACAGGAGACCAATACTCAGGGAGAAAGTTAAGGAGTTACAAGCACAAGATGCGGACTTGATCAAGCTTCGAGAAAAAATTAAGAATGGCAAGAAATCTGAAGTAGTAGTGAGGGATGATGGACTTATGGTTGTAGGAAATAGACTGTGTATTCTGAATGTCAAGGAAGTAAAGGATCAGATACTCGATCAAGCACACAATGCGCTTTATATCATACACCCAGGTAGTACCAAGATGTATAGAGATTTGAAAGAGCATTTCTGATGGAAAGACATGAAGAAGGATGTAGCAGAATATGCAAGCAAATATCTAGTGTGTCAACAAGTCAAGGCTGAACACCAGGCACCTTCAAGCAAGTTAAGGCCATTGTACATTCCTGAGTGGAAGTGGAAAAGGGTAACCACGAATTTTCTAATGGGTTTGCCCAAAACTAGTAGGAAGCATGATGCTATATGGATTATTGTTGATTGTTTGACGAAGTTAGCCCATTTCCTAGCAATTAAACAGACTAATTCTCTGCATGTACTAGCAAAGAAGTATATTGATGAGATAGTGAGACTACATGGGATTCCATATTCTATAGTTTCTGATAGAGATCCTTGGTTTACTTCAAGATTTTGGGAAAGTATGCAACAAGCTCTAGGGATCAAGTTAAATTTTATCACTGCTTTTCATCCACAAACAGATGGCCAATCTGAGAAGACCATTTGAACCCTTGAAAGAATGCTTAGGGCATGTGTGATGGATTTCAAAGGTGCTTGGGACAAGCATTTGCCATTGGTCGAATTTGCTTACAATAATTCGTACCACTCGAGCATGCAAATGGCTCCTTATGAGGCATTGTATGGAAGAAGATGTAAAACTCCTATATGCTAGGATGAAGAAGGATAAAGGAAATTAATAGGGCCAGAGTTACTCCAGATAACAGTCGATAAGGTCTATCTAGTTAAGCAAAGGCTTAAAGCAGCTTAAGATAGAATGAAAAGCTATACTGATGCGCGCCGAAAGAAAATGGAGTATGAAGTTGGTGAGAAAGTCTTTCTTAAGACATCTCCTTGGAAAGGAGTCATGAGGTTTGGCAAGAAGGACAAGTTGAGCCCAAGATATGTGGGTCCCTATGAGATTGTTGAGAGAATTGGACCACTAGCCTATAGGTTGGCACTACCACCAGAATTGTCACAGATACATGATGGTCTCGTTTGGTTATTAGCTTATCAGCCAAAAATTAGTTGATTGACCCAAATCAGTTGGTTAACTTTATAAAAAAGCTAACTTAGTTGTTTGGTTATAAACTGATTTTTAACAAGCTCCTCTATATGTGACACCCTAATACCCCCTGAGAGGATATGTGGATGCCACACAAGACAGTACAAACAAACCAAAACATTTCGCGGAAGAATAGCATTCAAAAATAGACATTCCAAAATGTATGAAACATTTTATACATGCATTTCCAAAATCTTAAAGAAACATACATTATATCACAAAAGCTTAATACAAATTTGTTCCAAAAATTGAAACTAGTCTGAAACATAGTTATTACAAAAAATTTCAACAATTCAGAATCATACACTTTATATACAAGCCCAAAACAAACTCCAA
>JANZLC010060505.1:0-13994 GCA_026413385.1 Erythroxylum gracilipes
ATCCTGAATCTCCAGTATATATTTGGATGGTCCCTAGGTGTGAACTTATGCCAGGTTGAATTGTGAAGCGACTTTTAATGAAGGCTTAAAAGGTTAGAATTCGTATGAGCTATTATTTGTGCTGCATTTGGAATATTCTTGATCAGCTGAAAATTTGTCAGGTTGCATGCTTCACGATGACTTAATTCAACTCCTTTTTGCCTTAAATCTCTCAAGGCTGGTAGTTTCCACGACTGCACCTTCCTAAAGCCCAATAGTGACAAACAATTTGCTGACACTTTTCTGCATCATCAACTTGATCACGTCGGATGGCGGTGGTGTTCTTGGCAAACTCCGTCTTCGGCGTGTAAAAATTTGCATGGATTGCGATAACACTTTCCAGCCCTGCAATAAACACAAACTCGAGGTTTCACAGCTTTCATTACGCCACATGGACTATGGAAGTATGGCCTCTTTGTCTGCCAATTGTAAACCATAGCCATATTGACAACCAAGAGTGGCATTGCTGAGGAGTAGCTGGAGTACATATATATATATACAACTGTACAGAGCTACTATTTCAATTGGGATATTGTCTTTCTTGTTCTAATTGGGATACTGTTTTTCTATTCTAAATGTTATCTTGTTTTCTTGTTTTAATTGACATATTACTTTTTCCTATTCTAAATGGTATATTGTTTTCCCTCTTTTGAATGGTATATTATTTTTCTTAATTAATAAAACGTGGACTAACTTTTGTCCTTTTGTTTTCATACTACAAATAATATTTATATAATTATATAAATTGCTCTTTCTCTTACAAAATTATTATCCTATCAATATATCAAAATTACTAATTTAGCTCATTGATGTACATTAGGACCCTAAAATTTGCCACTTCCAATTCATAGAGGTTATATATTTAACTAAAGTAAAACTTTTATAAATTAATAACATCGAGCTACGAGAAATCTACTAACTAAAATAGGTATTGATTAATCTATAAAATAATAACATATAAATTTATATATTTTATTCAAAATTTAATAAATAAATATTTAATTTACTTAAAATTATTATATGTAATTAACGCTCACGAGTAAAATATTAATGTGACATGATTTTTCACATCATCCAAATTATCAAAAAAAAAAATATGTTGGACTATTTTTTTATAAATTAAAGTTGGGTTATTTTAGTTGAGTTTTTTATGAATTTAATCTTATAATTGTAAGACTTATATTATTTTCTGACATGATTTTTCAAGCCATCTAAATTGTCAAAAAAAAATACACATCATCCAAATCAAAAAAGTTTGGGGTCGATTATTACTCTTTTTTTATTATACATCCAAATTTTTTTAAAACTATAACAAAAGAAAAATATAAAAGTCATGGAATAAAAAAAAGAAAACAATAAATGCGCTTCATCATTATCTTTTATAAATCACTAATATTTATAGTTTAATTAAATGTTCCTTTTATTTAATAATTTAATAATTTGAAATTTTCAAAAATTATTACGTGATATAATTAGAAAATTAAACACTAAAAGCGAAATAAATCAAGTATAGAATGATTATGATCTATGATTGCTATATTTAGTTTCTTCTTCTATTTCTGGAAATTGAAAATTTATTTTGTAACAATATAATTATATCATTTGTTTCTCTTATTTTCTATAATAATAATAATAATAATAATAATAATAATAATAAAGAAGATGATAATAATGACGACGACGATGATGATGATGATGATAATAATAATAATAATAATAATAATAATAATAATAATAATAATAACAATAACAACAACAACAACAACAACAATAATAATAATTTGGACATTTTGGTCTTTTTGTTACTTATTCCTTTCTTATTTCAAGTTTATATTTTCAAACCAAACACTGGAATAGAAATTCTTTATCTATTCCATTCCTTAAACCAAACAAAGTAATACCCATTCTTTTCTATTCCTCATCTTTTCTATTCCTAGGAATAACTATTCTATTCCCTGTCTATTCTATTCCATGAACCAAACAGGCCGTTATTATGATAGAGATCTCTTTTGAAGGACATCCATAAAATGTTATATCTTTATTATGTTTGCGTGTGTAGTTAATTAGAAAGTAATATTTTAATCGACAGGTACATTTTCTATAATAATAATATAATATATTCATTGATGGAAAGGGTTAAAGAAGGTATATTGTTATATGGTCTTATTGATAGTTTGGGTGTGGACATGCAAAAATATTTTATTTATTGTAATAGTTATATTACACAGAGCCTGACTAAAAATCCTTTCTATCTCAAAAAATCAAAGCATATTAATGATCGGTTGAACTTTATTCAAGATGTTATTGAGGATCAGGTGTTTTCCAAGCAAAAAGATAGTCACAACTAATAATCTAGTAGATATGTTAACAAAGTCATTATTTGCAAAAAAGTTCAAGCATAGCCAATGTTTAAAAAACTGGATCGAATATTGAACTGTTCAAAGAAAAAGTTTAAGGTTTAAAGGTTTGACTCGTATTAAACAACTATATAATAAATAAAAAGTAAAAATATAGTATAAAATAAAATATTTTATTGAAATAAAATTTCACTAATGCCTATTAATATATAATAAATCTAATAATTTACACTAAAATTGAATATAACATAAATTTTTAACTAATAAAAAAGAAAAATTGTATTTTATAATTATTATTCATAAAAGTTTAAGTATGTTTAAAGAAAGTCAATAAAACTCTAAATTTATTCTATTTTTTTTCAATGTCCTTTAAACATACTTTTTTATAGTTTAAATATTATTTTTGACACGTTCTTAAATTATCTGAAACAAAATTACTTATATATATATATATATTAATAATTAAATTTAATAAACAAATTCATGATAAAATAATAATTAGTTTTTAAAATTAATAATTTAAAATTTTCAATTAAAATATAAAAAGACAAATAAAGAACTCAAATTTTAACAAATATATTTTATTAATTATATTAAATAAATTAAATACTTTTTAATAATAAAAATAGTAATTTATATTTTAACAATAATAATTTAAAACAAAATTTTAAATTAAAATAATAAATAAAGAATATAAATTTTAAAAATATGTAACTTATTAATTAAAGTGTGTGAAAATTGAAAAGAAAAAAGGTTGATTTAAAATGTTTAAAATCTCAACTTTCCTTATATTAGTATCAAAATTCAAAAAATAAGTGAAGTTTTAAGGAGAGCATGAAATCATGGTGGGTCTTACATATAGGTCCTACACATTCAAATCATTAAAGAAGAAAGAGGTGGAAATTGTGGTGGGTCCCACATGCAATGATAGTGAGTCTCGTATGTTCAAAAAATGTCTGGTTTTTTTAATCAGTTTGTTAGAGCCAGTTTTTTATCCTAAAGGTTACATAATACAGACTGACCAAAACAGGCCGGTTTGTATCTATTCTAGTTGAAGAGACAGATTATATCTGGTTTTTAAAACACTGAGTATAGCTTGAACTTAATGAATGTCTGTATAGCTTTAAGCCCATGGGGGCTTGTAAGATAGGGACTGATTTTTGGTTACATGATGAAGAATTCAAGTCAAAGATGAGAATTGTGAGATAGGCCTTTAATTCTAGTGAAATAAAATTTCAGTGACCTTAAGATTTTGGTGAAATAGAATTTCAGTGATCTTAGGAATTTGTGAAAATAGAGTTTCATTAGCCTTTGAATTCTAGTGAAATAGATTTTAACTTGACAATTTTGGAGAAATGTATGTATTCTCATATATTCTTTTTGTTCTCATACGTACAATTTATATACACAAAGAAGATAAAAGAATTAGCCTATAATTGTGGATCACAATAATTGCTGACCACTAATTGATACTACTCTAATCAGATAATTGATACTAATTAATTGCTAATTCTATTGTATTTACAACACTCCCCCTCAAGTTGGTGCATGTATATCTTTCATGCCTAACTTGACAACCGATTCACTGAACAATCGCCTGCATACACCTTTAGTCAAGACATCTGCAAGTTGTTGTTGAGACCTGACAAAAGGAAATTCAATGTTCTTACTGTCTAGTTGCTCCTTTATAAAGAATCTGTCAATCTCCACATGTTTCGTTCGATCATGTTGTACTGGATTAGAAGCAATCTCAATAGCCGACTTATTATCACAGAATAACTTCATAGGTTCTTTAACTTGGAAGCCAACATCTGTCATTAATTTTTTAACCCACAGCAATTCGCAGACACCTAGGGCCATACCTCTATATTCTGCTTCAGCACTAGACCGTGCCACAACAGCCTGTTTTTTACTGCGCCATGTAACTAAGTTACCACCCACAAAAACAAAATAACCTGAGGTTGATCTTCTGTCATCAACACAACCAGCCCAATCTGCGTCAGTATATCCCTCTACTCGAAGATGCTCATGCTTCTCCAAAAGAATCCCTTTTCCTGGACAGTTCTTTAAATACCTCAAGATTCGTCTCACAGCATCCATATGACATTCATGGGGATCATGCATAAATTGACTCACAACATTCACTGAGAAAGCTATATCAGGTCTAGTATGTGATAAATAAATTAATTTACCTACTAGTCTCTGATACATCTCTTTATCAACACTTGGACTTTCCTTACTTAAAGATAACTTCAAATTTTGTTCAACTGGAGTATCAACAGGACAGCAATCAAGCATTCCACTTTCAGCAAGTAAATCCAATACATACTTTCTTTGAGAAAGAAAAATACCATGATTGGACCTAGCTACTTCTATACCAAGGAAATACCTCAATTCGCCAAGCTGTTTCATTTCAAACTCAGCTGCCAATTGTTCCTGTAAACTCCTCATTTCCACCTCATCATTACCTGTCAACACCATATCATCTACATAGATAATTAGTGCAGTAATAAGGTTTTCACGCTTCTTCAAAAATAAAGTATGATCTGCATTACTCTGATAATAACCAAAGCTAATCATGGCCTTTGTAAACCTCCCAAACCATGCTCTAGGAGACTGTTTGAGGCCATAGAGTGCTTTATGTAACTTGCAGACTTTGTTAATACCCTCATACTTCTTCACTCCTGGAGGAAGCTCCATGTAAACATCTTCACTTAAATCACCATGTAGAAAAGCGTTTTTCACATCAAATTGTAACAATTTCCAGTTCTGATTGACAGCTAGGGACAAGAGTACTCTTACTGTGTTGAGTTTTGCTACAGGAGCAAAAGTCTCGTCATAATCGATCCCATAGCACTGAGTATATCCTTTTGCTACCAACCTGGCTTTAAACCTTTCAATCGTGCCATCTGCATGATGCTTTACAACATAGACCCACCTACATCCAACAGCTCGCTTTCCTTCTGGTAACTTACAAAGACTCCAAGTACCGTTATTTTCTAGAGCATTCATTTCCTCCTCCATTGCTTTGACCCATCTATCATCTTCAAATGCCTCCTGCACATTTCTAGGAATAGAAACTGAAGAGATTTTTGAGACAAATGATGCATATGTTCCTGTCAGTCTATGATTAGAAACAAAATTCGCAATGGGATATTTAGCTTTGGAAGAGATTTCAGGTTCATATTTTAAAGGTGGCTTGCCTCTGTTTATGCGTGGAGGAAGATTATACTCAGTATGAGTGATAACAGTTTCAGGACCATCAGGTAAAGGTGAAACAATTTGAACATTATTAGAAACTTGGTCAAATACCTGATCCGTTGGCAAAGGCAGCGTTTGAGCTTCAGGATGAGCCTCACTATCAAGAGTCTCTTCACTGTTACCATCACAAACAATTATTTCACCTTGTTGGTCATTCTCAAAAATAGTTTCATGCTCAAAAACAGGTTCCTGCTCAACCTCAGTAGTCACAGGTTCAACACATACATGCTCAGAGTCAGAATTATGCAAAGTATGTAAAGTCTCAGGCAATATAGACTCAGAAATATTGTCCACTGGGACATGTCCGACCCTTGCTGTATCATCAGGCACATTCTTAGTCCTGATATAGGTTTCAGAATTGGTCAAATTACTGTAAGTATCAAACATTATAATCTCAGACAACACTGTGTTATTCAGTTCACTAGTATGTGTCTCCCCCTGAAGTGAATACACACCGGACGAATAGAAAATACTTTGTTCATCAAAATCACAATCGGCAGTGACAAAAAATTTTCTAGACTCAGGATGATAAGCTCTATAACCCTTCTGTTGTATACCATATCCCAAAAAAACACATTTGACAGCCCTAGGTTCTAGTTTATTTCTCAACTGTGAATGAATATGAACATAACAAATACTGCCAAATACTTTAGGAGACAAGTGTACAAGGGAAGGAAGTTCATGTACTTTAGCTAAAGCCTGTAAAGGAGTTTGAAAATTTACCACTCTCGAAGGTGTTCGATTAAGAAGATACACAGAACTTAGAAGAGCTTCATTCCAAAATCTAATAGGAACACAACTACTGATTAAGAGAGACCTAGTGACATTGAGAATATGTTGATTCCGCCTCTCGGCAACTCCATTCTGTTGAGGTGAATAAACACAACTAGTTTGATGAATTATTCCTTTTGTATAAAAAAAGGTTTTCAATTCATGAGATAAGAATTCACCTCCATTATCAGAACGAAGAACTTTTATAGTTTTCAAAAATTGAGTTTCGATCATCTGAACAAAGTTTTGAATGATGACAGAGACTTCACTTTTTTGTTTCATCAAAAACACCCAAGTAACACGACTATGATCATCAATAAAGCTAACAAACCAACGCATACCATTGTGTGAATTCACCGGGGAGGGACCCCAAACATCAGTGTGAACTAAGTCAAAAGGTAATGCAGATACTGTTTTGGACTGAGGAAACATCTTCCTCTTACTCTTAGCAAGAATGCAAGATTCACATGTGAAAGCAGATAATTTCAATCCAACAAATAAAGAAGGAAACAAATGTTTAAGATATGCAAAAGACGGATGTCCTAAACGTTTATGCCAAAGCCAAATACTAAGTTTATTATCATTTAACCTACTATCACTAGCAAGATGAATAACTGCTTTAGATGAATTAGGAGAGCCTTCAAGATAGTAAAGTCCCTCCTGCTGCCTACCACTGCCAATCACCTCCAGAGTTTGATTGTCCTGACAAAGCCATTTAGACGATGAGAACGAGGTAATACAGTTTAATTGTGCAGTAATCTGACTTACAGACAATAGGTTGCACTGTAAAGTAGGAACAAACAGGACATTTTCTAGGGTTATGGAAGGGCTAACACGAATAGTACCAATACCTTCAACCTTAGAGGACTCACCATCCGCAGTTATAATAGCTGTTTTCGATACAGAGACAGAAAAATTAGCGAACTTGTTCTTCTCAAAAGAGACATGATCAGATGCACCACTATCTATAATCCAACAATTCTTATTACTAGAGATAGCAGAAAAAATTTGAGGTTTAGAAAGACCTGAGCGTGCAGCTAATCCAGTGGCTACAAACTTATCTGTCCTTCCCCCAATTTCAGTCTTCCCTTTAGGATGCCAGTCAGGGAACCCATGTAGCTTGAAGCATTTTTCAACCATGTGATTATCAGCATGGCAGTGAGTACAATACCTTGGACCTTTGTCCTTTTTGTTTACTTTCTTCACAGCCAGAGCCACACTTTCAGTAGGCGTACCCATCATGGCTTCTTGCCTATTAGCCTCAGAACATACACTAGCATAAGAACTCTGCAAGCTTGGTAATGGTGTGGTAGACAGAATTCTGCTCCTCACTCCATCCAATTGTGAGTCCAGCCCAGCGAGAAACATATAAACCCGTTGAGCATTCACCATGGTGTTATACGCTTCAATATCAGCAATACACTCCATCTGACACTGCTGTATTGCATCAGATTCTTGCCACAAACTCTGTAATTTCCCAAAATAGGTAATTACAGTGCTTCCATTTTGTCGCAAATTCACAATTTCGCAGTGTAATTTGTACGCCCTTGACGCATCCTCAGCAACAGAGTACATCTGCTTGGCAACGTCCCAGATTGCTTTGGCTGTCTTCAACCTCAGAAACATCGAGCTTACCTCTGTGGTCATAGCATCCAAGAGCCAGGACATCACAAGACTATTCTCATCCATCCACGCTTCAAACTCTTCAGACGTCTGGTCAGTTGGACATGGCTTCCTCCCTGAGACATAGCCCCACTGTTTGCGTCCTCTCAATTTGTTTTGAGCGGTGATGGACCAAAAAGTGTAGTTAGAGCCATCTAATTTCACAGGGGTTAGCGGCGAATGGAAATCGTGCACAGCGGAATGACGGACAGAAGAACCATTGATGTTGGTGCTTTCATTAGTTTCAGCTGGGCTCACCATTTTCAGACGAATAGAGGAGTTAGGGAAGGAGACGCAAACAAATAGAAGAGTTAGGGAAGGAGACGATTCAGTCACGAAACAAAAACAGAGGAAAAAAAAAGAGAGATATGATATTTTGAGCTTATGTTTGCTCTGATACCATGACAATTTTGGAGAAATGTATGTATTCTCATATTTCTTTTTGTTCTCATACGTACAGTTTATATACACAAAGAAGATAAAAGAATTAGCCTATAATTGTGGATCACAATAATTGCAGACCACTAATTGATACTACTCTAATCAGATAATTGATACTAATTAATTGCTAATTCTATTGTATTTACAACATAACTGACCGTAGAAATCAATGGAAATAAAGTCTCACTATACCTACACTTCTTTTATATAACTCCATAAATACCTTGTTAAGGGTTAGGTAAGGTGCATTATTTTTTTCATACTTCTTGTATTGTCTTTCTTATAATCATAAATGAATTAATCTCCTTATTCGTAGATGTAGGTCACGTCAACTAGCTTAACCACGTAAATTCTTATATGTTTTGCTTCCTTACCCTTCACATATATTATTTGTATTTGTACAGTAAGTTCACTATGATGTTGCTTATTAAAGTCCTCTTATGGTTGTTCCAAAATGATGAAATCTCCATAAATTTTGATTAATGCAAAATAAGAAAATGTAAGATCATTGTGGAAAGACCAAATAATTAAGTTAATTACACAATTATTTTAATTTTTTCTTAATTGAGTTAATTAAGCATTATATAAAAAATAGAAAGTAATTAATAGTGAATTAAGAAAATACCTAACATAGGAGGCAAAACTAAAATTACATAGAAAGCACGAGTAAAACTCACGAACTAATGACCATTAAAATTTCTACTAATGTATAGTATTTTCTCTTCAGTTTAATACAACCAAAACTCATCATAATAAACACCAATACTAAATAACATCTAAAGAATTGAAAAATCAACTAGAATCAAATCACATAAGCAATAAAATGAAAATTTTTATAATTTTTCATTAGATTTCTTCAATATAATAACCTAAAATATGAATCAGTAAATAAAAGAAGTTAAATACAATTTTAATTAGGTTTCCTTCAAAACTTTTCTTTTTCGACAAAGTTTTCAACTATAAGATTTTTAGATCTCTAGCCTTTAATAATATCTACAAGCAACGAGAAGAGAACTTAACAATTGAGAGGGATTGACAGTAGGGGATTGACAGTAGCTCTTTTATGTCTTTCCTTTTTATAGAAAAAGACTGGGCCTTCTTTCATAGATAATTAAAACTAAACTCTTATTTATAATTAAACTCTAACTTTAATTGTATGTTTAGTTTAATCTTAATAAAATTAAATATCCAATAATTAATCCCTAAAATTTCATAAACTTTATATCCAAGACTAGCTAAATTAAATTAAATTTCTCTTTTTAACTATTCTTTATTTGCGATCGGTTAGGTTCTTAATATGTTGACAATGATTATAATTATAATTATAATTATAATTCAAAATTAGAGTTAGATAAATTAAAACCTCTTTTAATTCACCTTTAATTCTTCAATTAAATAATTTATAATCATAAATCAAGATTAATGTCTAGCAACATGTTATGACTATTTAAATATTAGGAATATCAAAATAGTTTAACTTGCTCCATTATCTCCCTAATCAAGTGAAACTTTTGAGTCTATATTTAGATCGTTAATGCGACCTTAGTTTCTTTTCCTGTGTAATAACATCATTGTTATCATAGCACAATACTATTGGCTCAAAAATGTTAAGAAGCACTCTAAGTTTGACGATAAACTTCTTGATCTAAATAGCTTCATTTATCACCTCAAACAAACACTAAAATGTACTTTACCTTGGCTATAAAATTAGCAATGATTAGTTGTTTAGAACTTTTACAACTTACCAAACCACAATTTAGACTAAAAATGTACCATAACTGTGATCTATTATCATCATAGTAAGAATAAAAGCTTGCACTTGAATACCTATGAGCTCTTAGTTCAATTCTTTTATAAATTAAGAAAACATTTTAAGTTCTTCTAAGGTAATTTAGGATGTTTTTCATACTCCACTATTTAGGACTATTTGTGCATATTTATAAAGAACTATTTTCCATACTCCACTAGTGTACTTGCATTTGAAGAATAGATATGAGGTGCTCTCCAATTGACTTTTACAAAGACTACACTAGTTTTGTATGTGGTTAAACTTGTTTAATTTGTCAGTGGTGGGAAATCTATCTCTTATTGCTCTTCATAATGTTGTGGTACTTTTAGGCAGATTATATTTGCATCAAACCAACTTATACTTTGAAATTCACATCAAGTTCTGTTGAAACAACTTTCTACAAGATCCATTGCTAAAGTTACCATAGGCAGTTAAACACCACCAGTTCTTGTCGCACATATTTGCATTTAACACCATTATATTAATCTCTATCTACATATTTCTATCATTTATATGTAAGAGGATCTTAACCTTAAGCATCATTGCATTTATGAGATTTTGATTATCTGGAATACTGTCTCTCAAATCTTATACTCTACTTTATTCTTTAGAGGAAATCTTGGGATCCATTTATCATGCCAGAACAAAGTGATAATCCTATTTCTATTTTTATTTAATATATGATTTTGCTTCTCATCTTAAAATTTTATTTTTGTGTAGCAAAGGCATTTCTAGTTGTAAGATCAATTTCCCATATACTCTGATCTTTAAGGTAGTATTCATGCACCCATTTGCATTATAATGATTTTTTATCAATTAATCTCCATAGTCTCCTAATAAGCATACATGAATTAAATGGTTTTAAAATAATTATGTTTAGACCTCCATGCTTTTTTCATTTGCATACTTTAGACTATTTGATATTAGCTTTATAACCACCATCACTTGCCCCTGACCAAATAAATTTTCTAAGGATCTTATCAATAGTTTTGTTCATAGCTCTTGAAATGGCAAAAAGAGTAGCCCAATGTATATAGATTAAAGATAACACAATTATAATCAATTGAGTTATGCCAACTAAAGTAAAGCTTTCATACTCCAACCGAAAATTTTTTCTTATATCTTGTCAACTAAAGGTTTAAAGCTTCCATAGCTTAATATAGTGGAAGCTATTGGAATTCTAAGATATGAAAATGATAAAGACATCTCTCTAAACCTAGTGATGTGTCTTATCATTTTTGTCTGATCCTCCGCACAATTGGAAATGTGAAAGGAGCATTTATCAATGTTGACATGGAGACCAGATAGTTTAGTGAATATTTTGATAGCCTTTATTGTAGCTGAAAGAGAAATTTTGTCCACTTTAGCTAAGATAATTACTCATCAGTTTCTTCACTAGTTGCTACTAGGCAAGCAATTGGACTTTCTTTATATAAAGCAACCAATATAGCTTCATGACTCACAATTTCCTCTTCGCTTCCGTACTCACTTTTAGATTCATTTTCACTCCAAGTGCTGGTGTAAGACTTTTTTTTCCTTTTAAAAGTGTTAACACATTCTGCTTGCACAAGTCCAAAATCTTGACACTTATGACATTGTATCTTATTTGCCTTCTTTTCACCTTTTTTAGTTTTTGCTTGTTTTTGAAGTTATAGTTTAATGAACTCCCACCATTTAGCCTGAACTCAGGTCTATATTTCTTCACCTTCTTCAACCACTTGTTGAAATTTCTTTTTAGCAACACCAGATCTTCATTTTCATCGGAGTCGTCTCTTGAATCATTCACAAATTTAGCAACTTCAACTTATAGCGCCAATCCTTTGATCTTCTCATGCTTGTCTCTCAACAAGTTCATCTTAAAGTTTGTGAGAATTTCAATCACCTTATCCAACAGTGACTCATTAATATCATAAGCTTCTTCAATAGCTATAATCTTAGGTATGAATATAGGAGGCAACGATCTCAAGTTTTTCTTGACAAGTTTGAAATTTGAGTACTTTTTTCTAAGTTGATGTGCTTGATTGGTGATATCACATAGTTGCTCATGAAAATCTCTAATAGTTTCACTTTCCTCAATCTTAAACTCTTCAAATGTAGTAGCTAACATTTGAAGTTTTGACATTATCATCGATTTTGATCCCTCATGTATGGTTTGTAATGTATCTCAAGCTTCTTTTGTTGATTCACAAGCTGATATCATACTAAAACGTCCTTTATTTACAATACTGAAAATTGCATGCATTGCTTGAGAGTTACCAAGCACTTCCTCTTCTTCAGCCTTAGTCCATTTAGACAAATCTTTAGGTACTATTTCATTCTTTTTATCAGTCGTCGTAGTTAGAGCCACCTAGTAATGGTGTCCTTGTAATCGACGATCCTTCTCTAGTAGCCATTAGTGCGGATCGTTGATCTACCTAACTTGACACACCAAGTTTTGATGAGGTGAACTAAGCTCTTATACCAATTGAAAACTCCGAAGGTCGAAGTTCCACAAAATTCCTGTTCTACCACAGTTGCTTCAAACTAAAACTAACAATTGTTTATTAAAAAGTAACTAGATTAAAAACTACGATTTTTCCATAATTTAATCACGGACATAAAAAAATTAATGTGCAGCAAATAAATCAATACATAAAATTTGTTAACACAGTTTGACACACACGACCTACATCTACAGGTCCCTCACCCAAATTAATCAATTTTCACCGAAGTACAATAATTTTACATAACCAATAATATGACCACCTTATTCCAACCTCAAAAGAAGATTTTGAAATAACAAATGATAACAACGATAAAAATATCTCAAGTAATTAAATCAAAAATAACATAAACAAAAGACACTTGAGTTAAAGAAATACTCCTCTATATGTGCAGCCTCATAAATCAAAATCATGGAGAGTCTTCTAAAAACAAAGTTTGTTGTATGCTCTACAATTCATCGACCAAAACCCTTACGCATAGCGGCATCAAAAATCATAAATACAACTTTGTGCTTAATCTCTAAAGCACCCCAAAAATGCGATATCCAAAATCACAATATTTGTAACAACATGGATTGCCAAAATCGTAGTCAATCACTGAGGCGCACCAATAAACACAGCCACAAAAATCGATAGATGGATTGCATGTTTATCTCCAATAAATCCTTCCTTTTTTAGGATTCTATCTCATTTAGGATTCCTTCATTTTACCCTATCTTAACTTCCAAAAATTCTACATATTTCAAGATAGATGAATTCTATACCAAATCTTCTTCCTTGTAACAAAAGATATAGTACAATTCTATATCAAATTAACTTATTGTAAGACATATCTCAAATAAATTAAAATACAAATAATGCCAAAAATAGAATAAAATATCTTAACAATATCTTCACAGTTAAAACAACCATTAACAATGTTGGGACCCGATCTCGATGACTAGACCCCAACCGGAAAAACGGAAGACGAATACGAAAACGAAGTGTGGAAACGAAATCGAAAGCGGAATCAAATACTCGGAATCATGTATCGAAAAATTCGAAGCGAAACTAAATAATACGAAAGAACGAACGGATCGGAAATCAAAGCGAAGCAAAAACAAATCGGAATCATAAGCGGAAACATAACGGAAACGAATCGAATACAAAGGACATCAAAGCAACCAAATCGCTTAAACGAACCGAACACAA
>JANZLC010060552.1:0-13992 GCA_026413385.1 Erythroxylum gracilipes
CCTTTAGACTTAAGTGATCTACCAAGATTGCCCCTCATGCATTCTTACTACATTTATACTTTAATTCCATCAATTCAAGTAATAAATCCTCCTAACATTGGCATACTAATGCTCCAAAATAATTAACCTATTAAGACCTCAAAATAATTTAAATCATGCTTAATAAATAAACGAAAAATTTTCGGGCCCAACAATCAACATGTGATTTGAGTGAATTGCCTTCTACCATACGGAGCAAGTGCAAGCGATGTTTTTCAACCAACTTGCTAATGAGACTCTTTGTCATATATAAAGATTCCAACTTGTGCCATAATGAAGCAACTGTCTTCTCGTGAATAACTTCACGTAAGACTTCATTTGAAAGGCTTAAGTGAATGGCGACCATGGTGTTTTCATCCATGTCTAGCTTTTTGGCATCAGTTAATTCTCCTGGTATGACATTCTTTACCAACAGGGCCTTCTGCACACCATTTTGTGTCAAGACTACATGCATCTTGACTTTCCACAAAGTAAAGCTGGTGTTGCGGTCGAACTTCTCAAAATCAAATCTTGTTGTTGCCATCTTCAAACAAAACTTCCAATCAGGAACAAAACTTTTCCCCTACTATTACACATAAATAGTACCTGTACGTATAAATAGTACTATATCTGTACATATGAATAGTACTATATTTGTATGTATGAATAGTACCATATATATGAATAGAACTAGTTGTTACAGCTCAGCTATAATGAATACTACAGTGTTTAATTCAAAATAAATGCATGAACAGTTATCACCTTTCTTGGTTACTATTTTATTATTCATCAACTCACTATTGTCACTCAAAAACCAAATGGATTGCACCAAAAAATTCATTGTAAGTTTCTCACCAACTCTGATGCTAGTTTGTTGAGAAGAGTGTAGGATCGTAGAATTTTGTTTAAGAAAGTTGAATGGAGTAATGGAGCAACAAGTAGAGAAAAATGTGGGAAAATAAGACACAAAAAATATACGTGGTTCACCTATTTGAGATGGGCTACGTCCACAGACGAAGACAATCAAAGAGATTTTACGAAGAGAAAAATAAGAAAAATTACAAAACATTCAATATTTTTCTCTAAGACATTTATCCTAAATTCACCCTAAAAAACTCACAATATTTCACTCATAATATCTTCTCTCAAAATACCTCAACTCTCTCTACACCTTGTTATTCACTCTCTATCTGCCTCCTTACTTTCAAGAATACAATGGCTATCCTTTCATAGGCAAATGAATGTAACGTTTGTCAACAAACAAATCTTTGACAAACATTCAAAGATTTATTTGGTTACCAAACATTGGAAAAGAAGGGGGAGGTGCCCACTATCTTTGAAATGAAAGTTGTCAACTTCGACAATTCCAAAACACATATAACAGGATAGTCTTGGAAATGATATTAAAAGCTTAAGAAGGGAGATCGTGACCATCATATGAGAGAGATAAGTATCGAATATTATATTAAAAATATAAAAGATTATTAATTAACTCTTATTTATTTAATTTTATGTTAGTGAATCTTTTATATCTAAATTGAATTATTATTGAATTCAGAGCATTCCAAAAGAAATTAAAATAAATATTTATTAGTACAATATTGAATCGATAAATTTTAGTCTTGTTTTTATATAAAAAGTGAGTATCAAATCTTATATCTTGTAATTATTTTAAATTTAAATTAAAGTTATTGCCTATCTAATTTAGACTCTTAATTTTTAGATTTATGAAAACTAATAAAATTTAAGTTATTATTGATTAATTTATATTTTAAAATTTTAAATATGTGTTTTGAATTAGAGTTATTGTTAAATCAATTTAACTTAGAATCTTTGGACATATAATTCTTTCAAAATTGAATTGGAATTAAAAGTATTGTGTTACGTTATGTTGATTGTATTTTATTTTAGGACAAAATTCTCCACAAAGCTCAAATCATGAGATAGAGAAAAACGAGCTCGTCTTAGATAAGAAAGAGCAAAGTTGATCGAGTTTGAGGAGCTGAGATTGTACTAGAGATGTTGTATCCACATCTAGCTTTGCGTTGGAGGATAGGAGCTAAAAACATTGTTAAATCTTTGTTAAAGACAAATTTGATATGGGCTTCAAATTCAAGGATAAACTGGTTGATGCAACTTTAATCATTCGATCGAAATGCCTTTAGAGAAGGCCATAACAAGCCACCAGTTGTTGTTGGGTGTGTATGCGTAACAGGTCGGAGAATTCGTATGCTTACGAATGATATGAGGAACTGCAGGAGACCTTAACCTTTATATATAGCTTCTATATCGGGCTTCTACATCACAGGCCCGATATGGGTCTGGTTCACACACACCGATAAGTTATTGAAAAACTAAAACATACAATTAAGGGTTGTCCAACTTTATGGGAAATGACTAAATTGCCCAACATTCTCCTCCTTGGACAATCATCGATTGCAATTTTTACTCAAGTTTAAAAACATCTTCAAAACTTGGTTAAGTCAAGTCATTATATTGGTAACAAATTTAAAAGTTAAAAAACATTTGATCTGAAGATACTGAAAGTCACATTCTATCCTACAAGGCTTTCGATACCTAAAAATATCAAGCATATGTGCCATGTGTGACACAGGTCCAATATAATAATGTATATCTAATACCTTACTAACATGAATGGTAAAATAAAGTGTGGCAAACTAGGATGATACCTGTAAGATCTAATATGTATCATCTTCATTTGTAGGTATTGATTTCTCCAACTTTATGCTAAACTGCATATGCTAATCTGCAATTGAGAAATTCTATTTTCTCTTACCAAATGCTAAACAGCATTAAAGAAATCTTGTTTTCTCTCACCGAATGCTAAACATCATTAGAAAAAACCTTTATGTTTTCTAACCGAGTGCTAAATTGCATTAGAGTACGTTTATGGGATTAAACCTTATATCCCCCTATGTCATGTTAAATTTATGGATATCCATACTTAATTGTATATGTCTAAATGACCTAGGCTCAAGGTCAATTTATATATATACCCAATGACCTTTAAAATGCTTAATATCGACACAAATCTCAAGACTTTTGTATGTATTATGACTATACACAAGAATAGTTATTATTGAGGATAAAAAGATGATCATATTTATTAATAAACAATCATAACATCATAATACATCAAAATGTATAAACATACAAGTAGCAAATACAACATTCCCTAACTACTACTATATGAGGACCTTAACTCACCCATACTAGATACATGTTTAACAAACACTAGTGGATGAAGTCTTTTAGTTAATGGATTTGCTAACATCTCCTTAGTCCTGATATGCTCCACTTCGACGTTGATAAAGCAAACATACACAAAAGGGGGTTAATTGTGTGTGACTTAAAAATTTTTGTAAGTACTTTTAATTTAAATAAATGACAGGAGCCTGTCATTCTTTTAAAAGATAGGAGTCTGTTTTGTGATAGGACCTTGCTTAAATGAAAGGAACCTATGATAAATCTTATTAAAACAATTTAAAATAGAAGCTATCTGTTAAAACTGAAAGGAACCTCTTGCAAGATGAAAATAGAAGGAGCCTATTATAAAAGTGAAGGAGCCTTTTTCTAAAATGAACACGCACAAAATTTAATGCAGAAATTTAAAAGTTAAAGAGAGAGAAGAAGGATGCAGTTGATTTATACTAGTTCGACTTACAACCCAAGCCTACATCCATTTCCTAACTATCCAACTTAAGTGTTTCACTTAAATCCCAAGTAGTAAATATAACGAGCCTCTTTAAACTCACGAGCACATATTTTTCAAAGTTCTCCAACCTTCTAAACGAGTAGTATTTAGCTAGCCTCTATAAGCTCTCAACAGATGAAAATGTAATTTTCTCGATATGAGCTTCAATTATCTCTCTCAAAAAGAATTTTGACTTTCTAAAGCACAAGAGATTTGATAATAATATGACTTTTAAGAGTGCTGATGCTGTTTATGTAGTTCAAAAGTCTGATCTGTTTTTGCAGAAGCAATGGCTCTTCTTTAAGTAGGCATTTCCTTCAACTAGTCGTTGCTTCACTTGTATCCTTAGTCAATTGGATGGATTTCAATATGAATAATTTTGGTGTCATTTTTTCCAAAAATCTTCCAGCAATCACGAAGCTAATATACAACCTTCATAATTAGTAGGGTCCTTTCAAATAAACCATTTCTAATAAGGTAAGTTCATTAAGAAGGTTCTTGCAAGAAAGGAAACGAATTTCTTATGATTTTATTTCCTTTTGGGAATTAACTCGTTAACAATAAAAGGAAATAAATCCAAATATTGTGAAATAAATAAGGTAAGTTCATTAGGAAGGTTCCTATAAGAAAAGAAGCATTTCTCCTATGATTTTATTTCCTTTTGAGAATTAAACTGTTAATTGTAAAAGGAAATAAATATGATTTAAAATTTGAAATATTATGTGGTTATCATCAAAGTCATTAATAATAAACCTTGACCTAATAATCTCCTCCTTTTTGATGATGACAAACAATAGCAGATATATTTTCAAAATTCAATTAATAATGGAGGGTTTCAAAAAATACATGTAGACTTTATAAGTTCTTACTGATTAAAAGAAGCCTTTCGTTTCTTAGTAAGGAGCCTATCGTTGACAAATCATAGTTTCAATTAGTAACATATAACACAGATTCATCTTGCTCACAAACTATGCAAGTATATTATACATCTTTTAGTAAAATATATCGTCATCTTAATTCTCACCTTTTGTCATTATTAAAAAGTAGAGGGAAAAGAATGAATCAAGCATAGATAACAAAGAAGTTATCAAAGAGATATATAATATGTCATTGTGAAAATCAAGCAAGAAAAAAATATATCATTAACTCTTAACTCTCCCCCTTTGTCATTATAAAATATATATGTACTCTCCCCCTACATTAAAGCTGATAATTCTTCACAAAAGGATGGATTAGTGGCACCAAATATTATGTTATCAATATATATATTGTACTACAAGTAAATCATTCTTTTTTCTCTTAATAAATAAGGTTTTATTTACCTTTCCTCTTTCAAAGTTATTCTCAAGTAAAAAATTACTTAACCTCTCATACCATGCTCGAGGAGCTTGCTCTAAACCATACAAAGCTTTGGTTAACTTCATCAGATAATCCGAATGGTTTTCATCTTCAAAACCTGGGAGTTGCTTAACAAAAGCTTCTTTGTTAATATAATCATTTAAAAATGCACTTTTAACATCCATTTGGAACAACTTGAAGTTTCTATAACATGTAAAGGTAAGTAAAATTCTAATTGACTCTAACCTAGCAACAGGTGCATAGGTCTCATCAAAATTAGTATCTTCCTATTGATTATAACCTCGAGTTATAAGTCTAGCTTTAGTTTTTTACCATCTTA
The DNA here is from genome assembly GCA_026413385.1 of Erythroxylum gracilipes. Lineage (NCBI taxonomy): Eukaryota > Viridiplantae > Streptophyta > Magnoliopsida > Malpighiales > Erythroxylaceae > Erythroxylum > Erythroxylum gracilipes. Next base: position 5,412 of record JANZLC010060552.1, read on the forward strand.
CCATTTTTTTCTCAGAAATCTTCAAATTATTTTCTATGATCACTCCGAATTGATGTAATGCAATACCCTTTTTCAGTCTGAACTTTCTTGCAAAACTTCTCAAAGAATTAAAAGTATCATCTTTATTTGATAGAAAATAAACCTATATAAATATGGAAAAACATCTATTATAACAAAACCGTAACGTTTTCCACCAAAACTTTGAGTCCTAGTAGGGGAAAAAAATCCATTAGATGAGTTCAAGTGGCTGGTTAGTAGTCACAACATTTTTAGGAGGGAAGCTGCTTCTGATTGCTCTCAAATTTCAAATTCGACAGCCCTCTTACTAAGTCATTTTTAGACAATTTTGGTAAAATGCTCATGTTAACATTTCCAAATCTTTTGTGCCATATAAGTGAATCCTTTTCTATTGAAACAAAATGCTTGTTACTTTGAGAAGATATATCTTCCAATTGAGCACAATATATGTTCAAATTTGTAGGACCAACAAATACAATATTAATATTAAGATTGTCAATTATATCATAATATGATTCATAAAATGTAACTTTGTAACCTTTATCATATAGTTGGCTTACGCTAAGCAAGTTATGTTTCAATCCATCACCAAAAAGAACATTATCAATAGAAGCAGAGTTAGAATCACCGATTTTACCAATTCTGATGACCTTTGCCTTGTTTTTATCGACAAAGACAACATTACCTCCGTCTTTCCTTTCAATATAGTTGAAATGTGATATTTATCCTTTCATGTGTCTCTAATAACCGCTATCAACTATCCATTGATTTTCCTTTGTCTCCATTTTGAATCATATCCACAGACTGTATTATCTCATCTTAGGTACCCAAATCTTTCTAGGTCCTTTCACGTTAGTAGTTTGAACTTTCAGTTTCCAAAAATACATTTGGGATGATTTTTTCATTTTTTGAAAGTAACAAGAGTGACTAATATGACCATGTATACAACAATAATCGCACAAAAGAGATGCATAATAGTTGTTATGATTTTTGCCACTTACTAGGTTCGTACTGTTTTGGCTATAGCTACTGCTGGATTTAAGAAAGAAGTTTTTGCATAGTTTGATATTGTTATTTTCATTATATCTTATTCCGGGATCATCAAAAACACATTTGCCACTCCTAAGTAATGCATGAAGATTGTTTCTTCCATTAACAAAATTAGCAAGATCTTTTTTAAGAGAAGCAATTTTCTTAGCACAAGTTTCTTTTTTGAGTTTTAAAGCTGTCACTTTCTTTTCTAATTGTTTTATCTTAGTAGTCATTTTCAAGTAATGAATTCTTTAACTGATTTTTTTTTGTTCCAAGCATTCTTTTTCAGAAACTATTTGTTTATTATCATTTTCAAGAGGAGTGAATTTAGACAACAAATCTTTGTTTTCTGATTCTAGTAATTTAATCTTATTCGTTAAAGATTCATCATTATTTTTGGACTTCTCAACCTTTTCGAAATACTGCAATGTTAATTTTTTATACTGATCATATAAGTAATGATATGCATCTCTCAATTCATTAATTTCAACATCAAAGTCAGAATAATATACCTCATCATCTCCTGATTCGGCCACATAGCAAACATTGTTGACTTTCTCAAGCTCTTCTTTTTCAAAGTTATCAAAATCCTCATCTAACCAAGCTGCAGTCATAGCTTGTTTTTTGGGTTTTCTGCTTTTTGTCTTGTTTTTTAAGAGGATATTATGGTCTTGTGTGTCCAGGCTTCTTGTACTGATAACATATGATTTGATTATTTTACGTATTGCTATTGCCGCTGTTGCCTTTTGATAGGAACTTGTTGTTTCCAGTTTTCTTGTTTCCTTCTCTTTTCTTTATGAGCTTCTTTTTGTAGAAGCGGGCATATTTTCTAACCATGAAGTTATATTTGTCATCTCCATTTATTTACAACTCAGTATCACTTTCATCATCATTTGATGGATTTGATTTTTCAACTGCTTTTAGTGCCATTCCTCTTCTATATAAGGATCCTTCATCTTGCCTAAGCTCAGCTTCATGAATCATTAAGTTTCCTCTTAACCAGTCAAGTGAGATTGTATCGAGATCTTTTGCGGTTTCCAGAGATGTTGCTTTAGGTCTCCATTCCTTTAGTAATGATCTTAGAATTTTTGTTACGAGCTTATCATTTAGATATATCTTGCCTAATTGATGACGTTGTTGAAATGCCCGAAGAATTTGTCCATTCTTTCTCCCTATTTCATGCAAATAATCTCGTATTGATGCACTTAAAGACTTATTCTATGTTTCTTTTTACCTCATTAGTTCCTTTAAAAGTAACTTAAAGCTTGTCTCACATTTCTTTTATTGTAGAACATTATGATATCTTTTCATACTCTTCTAAAGATAGTGCATAGATCAGATGATGTCTTACTTTGGCATTTAGCTGTGCACTTCTTCTATCGGCATCAATCCATACTTCTATGTTGTCAGTAGCAGGAGGTGTAGCTCCAGCTTTGATAGCTTGCTAGATTTTGATATCCACTCATTGAAGATAGATGGTCATTCTCTCTTTCTAATAAGAGTATTTGTTTCCATTGAAATAAGGAGGCTTTGAGATGGATTGTCCTTTAAGGCTTCTTAAGTTGTTTACCATGATCTATCACGTGCTATAAAACACAATAAATGTAAAACCTCGCTCTGATACCAAATGATAATTCAAATACAAGCAAGAGGGGAAGGGGGGGTTGAATTGTGTGTGACTTAAAATTTTTTTCAAGTACTTTTAATTTAAATAAGTGACAAGAGCTTGTCGTTCTTTAAAAAGATAGGAGCCTGTTGTGCAATAGAACCCTACTTAAACGAAAATAAGCCACTTGTTAAAACTAAAAGGAACATTTTGCAAGATGAAAACAAAAGGAGCCTATTATAAAAGTGAAGGAGCCTCTTGCTAAAAGGAACATACACACACACATACACAAAATATAATGTGAAAATTTAAAAGTTACAGAGAGCGAAGAAGGACGTAGTTGATTTATGCTGGTTCGACTTACAATCCAAGTCTACATCCATCCCCTAAGTATCCAACTTATGTGTTTCACAAAAATCCTAAGTAGTAATTTGATGAGCCTCTTCAAGCTCACAAGTACATAGTTTTCAAGGTTCTCTAACCTTCTAAACTAGTAGTATTTAGCTAACCTCTACAAGCTTTAAATAGAAGAAAATGTAATTTGCTCGATATAAGCTTCAATGATCTCTCTAAAAAAGATTTTTTACGTTCTAAAGCACAAGAGATTTGATAAGAATATAACTTTCAAGAGTATTGATGCTGTTGATGTAATTCAAGAGTTTGATCTATTTTTACAAAAGTAGTGGCTCTTCTTTAAGTAGGCATTTCCTTCAACTAGCTGTTACTTCACTTGCATCCTTAGTCAGCTAGATGGATTTAAATCTGAATAACTTTCCCAAAAGTCTTCCAACAATCACGAAGCTAATATACAACCTTCATAATTAGTAGGATCCTTTCAGATAAACAATTTCTAATAAGGTACGCTTATTAAGAAGGTTTCTACAAGAAAGGAAGCATATTTCTTATGATTTTATTTCCTTTTGAGAATTAACTTGTTAACAATTGAAGGAAAAAAATCCAATTATAACAAGATTCTTTTGGATATTGTGAAATAAATAAGGTAAGTTCATTAGGAATGTTCCTATATAAGAAAGGAAGCATTTCTACTATGATTTTATTTCCTTTTAAGAATTAAACTATTAATTGTACAATGAAATAAATCCAATTTGAATTATAAAGTATTATGTGGTTATCATCAAAATCATTAATAATAAACCTTGAGCTAATAGATGTTACCTTTCTAAACCAACTCCTTTATGATTAATTATTTGACCTCCAAATGCTTAGACCCTGTGATATTCTTATTATTATTTCTAAACAACATTGCAATAAGATTATCACAATATAATCAAATGGGTCTAGCTACTGAATTTACTATAGTCAACTCATAAGTCAAGTTTCTGAGTTATACAGCCTGTGTAGTAGCTCCATAGCATGCAACAAACTCTGCATGCATGGTCAATGAAGTTACTAGTGTCTTCTTGATACTCTTCTATGATATTGCACCATCTGCCATCATAAAAATGTATCCTGAAGTGGATTTGAGATCATCCGGACACATGGAAAAATTGGAGTATGTATACCCTGTGAGATTTAAACCATTGAATTTCCTGTATGTCAACGTATAATCCTTAGTACCCTTTAGGTATCTCAACACTCGCTTAACTGCATTCTAGTGGTCTACACCTAGGTTAGCCAGATATTGACCTAGTAGTCTAACAACAAATGAAATGTTCGGTCTAATGCACACTTGGGCATACATTAGGCTACCAACCGTACTAGAATACAAAACATTCTTCATAGCCTCTCTCTCAACTTCATTCTATAGACACTATGCCAAAGATAATCTCTTACTATGAGAGATAGGTGCTACAATAGGTCTATAATAAGCTATATTAAACCTTTGTAACACTCGCTCAATGTATGCTCTTTGTGAGAGGCTTAATGAGTGTTGAGATCTATCCCAGTGAATTTGTATATCGAGGATAAAAGATGCTTCTCCCAGTTCTTTCATGTGAAAGTGCTTTGCTAAAAGTTGCTTAACTTTATGCAACATGGTCAAGTCATTTGACGCGAGCAAGATATCATTCACGTACATTAATAGGAAGATAACTTAGCTCCTCTTGACCTTATAGTATAAGCATCTTTCAACTTTGTTTTCCATATAATCGAAATAGGTCAAAACCTCACCAAACTTTAGGTACCATTGTTTGGAAGCCTGTTTCAAACTGTATATTGACTTGGTCAACTTACAAACTTTGGCAGTTGCATCTTGATCCTAAAATCCTCCAGGTTGCTCCATATAAACCTCCTTATAAAGGTCACCATTCAAGAAAATGGTTTTAACGTCTATCTGATGTAGCTCTATGTCATAATGGGCTATTATTTCCATAATCACTCTAAATGCAGCCTTCAAGGATACAGGAGAGAAGGTAACATTGAAGTCAACTCCTTCTCTCTGAGTGAATCCTTTAGTAACCAATTGCGCCTTAAATCACTTAACTTGACCCTGTGTGTCCTTCTTGGTCTTAAATAGCTACTTGCATCTAATAGGTCTATAATGTTGAGGCAAATCAACTAGCTCCCATACCTTATTGTGCGTCATAGATTGCATCTCATTCTTCATCACTTCCCACCGCAAGTCTACATGGGGTCCAACAATGGCTTCTGTAAAAGTAACTGGATCCATAACATGTCCAATATCATACTCTTGCTAACCCAAATAAACTATGTAATCTAATAAGATAGCAGGTCACCTCTCTCTGGTGGATCTACACAACTGCATAGTTTCTTGTACCTTCAGGAACCTCTTCCTAAATAGGAATACGTTCCTGCGCTTGCACAAGCATAATAGTCAGACCTTGATCCATTGGACTTGACTGTATAAGCTGAGGATATGAAATGATCGTAGTATCTGTCCTGCTATCTCCTGATGGGTGCAAGGGTTCACCCTCATCATGGACATCGTATTCCATAAACTTAATCCTCTATGATTCCACTATTTTGACTCCTCCTTCTCTGCAGTAAAATTTGTAGGCCTTAGAGTGGTTGGGATACCCTACTAAATAGCAACAAATGGAATGAGGTTGCAATTTATTCTCATAAGGATTATATAATTGTACCTCAGCAGGGTAGCTCTATACATAAATGTGTGAAAGGCTTAGTTTCCACCCTTTCCACTGTTCAAAAGGGGTCTTAACGACTTACTTACTTAGGACTTTATTTAAGATATACAATGTCGTCTTGATGGCTTCATCTCAAAGGTATTTGGGTAGGTTAGTCTTGCTCTATATTGACCTCATCATGTCCTTTAGGGTGCAATTGCACTTTCGGCCACACCATTTTACTCGGGCCCTTTTCTTGTCCTACAACCTTATGTCTGCCATAGTATTCCCCTCCCCGATCATATCAGACAATCTTTATTGATTTTCCCAACTAGTTCTCAAACTCAGTCTCAAAGATCTTGAACTTATTAAGAACTTTATACTTTTCCTTTAGAAAGACATATAACCATAGCGGGAATAATTATCTATAAACATCAGAAAATATCTAGCATTACATAATGTGACTACATAGGGACCATTAACATTTGTATGTATGAGGTCAATAAACCAAAAGCATGAGTTGACCCCTTTTTCTTTATCTTGGTCAACTTACCTCTGTAATAATCAATATATTTTTTTAGATCACCGAAGTCTAAGGTTGGGAGAATGTTATTGTTGGACCCTGCTTCCGAGGCCCAGTATTCGGAGACATTTGACAGAGACAATACTGTCCTTGAAGCTATCAAACTTGTTTAGGGACAAAAATGTATAACTTTCTTTGTAGTCGACGACCTAATAATTCTTTGGACTGTCGAAAGAAGACTTTAAGACCTACAACTTTCATGAAGACCTTGAAAACGGGTTCTATTATTAGGACGTTCAAAAATTTGACCAGACGATTCAAGATGAACAGTGCACAGAAGAAACGGAGGGTCAACTATAGAGAAAACAGATAGCAGACGAGTGATTACAAAGCAGACAAATACAGGGCAGACGAATGCGGAAGAGCAGACGAATGCGGAGTAGACAAATGCAGACAAGCTGACAAATGCGAAGAAGCAGACGAATGCGGATAAGTGCACAAATGCGGGGAAGCAGACGAATGCTATAAAGCAGACGAATGCCATAAAGCAGGCACATGTAGAGCAGATGAATGCTACAAAGCAGACGAATGCCGAACAGCAGACGAAGGCCACGAAGCAGACGAATGCCGAACAACAGAGGAAGGGCACGAAGTAGACAAATGCCGAACAACAGATGAAGGCCACGAAGCAGACGAATGCTGAACAACAGACGAAGGCCACGAAGCAAACGAATAAGAAAGATTTGACGAAGGCCACAAGGCAGACGAATGCCATAAGGCAGACGAATATGGAACAACAAACGAATGCCACAAGATAGATGAATGTGGAACAACAGTCGAATGCCACAAGGCATATGAATGCCAAAAAGCAGACGAATTCCATAGGGCAGACGAATGCAGAACAGACGAATACGGAGCAAACGAATGCTACAAAGCAGACGAATGTAAGAAGGTAGACGAATGCCAAAAAGACAGACGAATGGAAGAAGGCAAAAGAATGCTAAAAGGTAGAGGAATGGCACGAAGCAGACGAATGGAGTCAACTTAGACGAAATGACATCATCACAGATGAAGCGTCGTTATAGACGATATATCTCCTTTTATGAAGACCATAACTTTTGACTCCTATGCCCAATTATTTCCTACTACATACCAATGGAAAGCTAGAAAGATAAGCTATAACTTTCCAGAGGGCAACTTTGACTAATTTAGTCTAAATTAGTCCAATTTTCCCCTGAATTTGGCACACAATTTTTACACCTAGGAGAGACTTGGATTTTTGAAATGTGCAACTACCAAGGGACGTGCACAACATATGGGGAACTTTTTGGTTCTAAACTTATTTGCCAAAAATCACAAAAGCTCAAACCTAGCTTTAATTACAAATTTACATCATAAATAAAGGCTTAACATAAAATACTACATATACAGAATGCTCAATGTTTATATGCTTGTGCAGCTATCCAAAAGTGATCAAACTAACTTAGTTACAAAAGTTCCTAATATCTTGGAGTTTTCGATGCCTTGCAAGGATTGCTACCCTTCTCGTTCTGCACCTGAGGAGAGAATAGTAGGGAGAGCTATACAGCTCAGTGGCTAAATAGTCTTTTGCAAACTAAATAGTCTTGTTTCTTTCGACCATAACTTCTTCTCTGGACATCCAAATGTGATGCTTTTTAATTTAGAGTAAACTAGAGACATAGGGCTACAAATCATCTGCAGAAGTCAAATTTTGATTCAGTTTTAAGACTTTCAATTCCTGGATGGAAGTTGAGTATAGTGTACCGTTTCAATATAAGAACACTGTAGCACCCCACTCCCGCAATGACCCAAACCTGACATCGTAGGTGATATCCGAGTCTGTGCCCCGTGAGGGTGACATGCTAAGCACTCAATCACTCAAAATTCCCATATGGCATTTTGAGTGATTGAGTCAAAATAGGGCATAAGCCCTTTTCAATCATACGATGCAATTTACAAAATTCCCATATGGCCAATTGTGCCCTTTCACAAATACAAAACCCTTGTGTCATTTCAAAATACACATTTACACAAAAGTTACGGAATATAAAATTTAGTACAAAATCAAAGACATGCAATGCAGACACGAACTGATCCCGACCTCTAATCTTCACTTGAAAGCTGTAGGTATACTCCCGTTGGCTTAACGGGGTATTCTTTTTATCCTGAAAAATAGTTGCAAATTTTGGGTGAATTTTGAGAACTCAGTAAGTGACCATCATCGATGGCTCACCCAGTCACATAGCAAAAATTCACATAATTATTTCACATTTCACATTCAGTACATTTAATCATTCATACTATGCATCATAATTCACATTTTTCATTATGCATATG